>OZ007572.1:1707563-1789059 GCA_963931925.1 Onchidella celtica
AATCTTTCAGATAAAGATGAGATCAATTTAGTGTGACAATCTGCGCCCACCCGATCTTTGATTTCGTGACATGCTCGCTAAATGTCACTGTTGTATAATAAAGAACACGATGACAAAAGTAAAAAGACTATGCAAATTTCGAAGGAAGCGATTCTCATTGTTTTCAACCCTGCAGGAGCTTCCCCTTAAGTTTATCTACAGGTTTTCAAAATATTACGTAAAATGCATCAATTTAAAACAACTTTTAAAAGTATTTAATATAATAAATATATTATTATGTTTTATATACGCAGCTGTTACTGTTTATCTCATTGTTGTTGCCTGATAATTTATTCATATTAAACTTGGAGAATTTGCTGGCAATTTGATGTAGATCTGTGGTGAAAGAGCTACAGTGTGTGAGTTTTCCGTTTGACCATCTAGGAAGTAGAAACGGTCAGGCTGAGAGTGTGCAATGTGGAGTTTGTAAAGCACCAGAGGTCAGAGGTGGCCGAGCAGGAAGTTTTTTAATGTCCCAAGTTCTATCAATTATTTCAGCTGTCTGTGGTCGCATGTGTCAGAATGGAGGCCAGTGTCTACCAGAAGGGTTCTGCTGGTGCGCTCAAGGTTTCTATGGAGACGCTTGTGAATACAGTAAGTTTGGCTACAATTTAGGTGGACGGTTACCATCTGGCAAGAAAGGCAATAACATACAGACTGGAGACGATTTTTTCTGTCTTTCTTCTGCTTCTTTTTCTTCTCCATCTTCTCCTTCTTTTGATGATTATGATAATATATATGTTTTTAAATTAAAACACAACAGAAACAACAAAACCAGTGACAGAATTATTTGCTGCAAGACAAGATGTGTCAGAGAACAGATTAGACCTCTCCGCTATTCGATCTAGAAATTTTACGGACGTGATGTATTCGTTAGTGTTCAAAAGATAGCTAGCATCATTTTAAGCTTCTAATTTTACTCATAACTCTTTGACATACATTCTGACAGGTCACTGCAACCCTCCGTGTCTGAATGGCGGAACCTGTACAGGAACGGACCAGTGCCAGTGCACGGCTCAGTACTCGGGATCTCTGTGTGGTAGGTTACGCCCCTGATGCCAGGCACTCTTGTCTAGGCTCAATGAAGTCTCCTATGATTTCGTCTGTCTGTGCGTCGTTCTACAGTCCTGTATTGTTGTCTGGGTATTTCTGTTGTCGTCACTGTCTCGTGGTTTGTCATCATTCTAAGTCGTCGCGGTCACGCCACACGTGACACGTGTGTGATATTAACGCTAGACTGACTTATCTCTGTCTGTGTACGGTGTCTGTATGGTAGGTCTAGTTGTCGGATTATCATATTTAGTGACGTGTGCTGGCGGAGTGGCTGCCTTTTGACGTTGTTTTGCTTCTGCCGTCACATGTTAGTCAAATCTGAAGCGAGGAGAACAGATATAAAATTAATCTTCATAGCAGGCCTGCCCTACCGTGGACCAAAAAGTGAGGATCTCCTGTTATCACTGAGCCAATAGACTCTTAAAAAGTTCCAGTTAGACATACTCGTAGATCTAGTTTTCGATGGGGCCAGTGTACATGTACCACAGCGACATCCTTTCCAGATAACTTGGGGAGGGGCAAAGATTTCTTTCTGAGGTGACTTGAGCATGGTTAGAAATAGGAGGATCCGCTTTACAAATACAGGAATTTGCTGCAAATACTCGTAATTTATCCATGTTTTGTTTTATGTTTGTTTCCCACAAGTTTTTTCATCACTAAATTTGATGCCGGATGTGAACAAAATGTTTCTCCTCGCCGCCCGCTTAAATCTCTTTGTTACGTCCTTGCCCTCCTATTCCCCTTTTCGAATGATTGACATACTGATCTATCTTGCTCGTGTTTGCTTCAGTCAAAGCGCATTGTACGTATTTAATATATTATAAATAGGTGCGTGTGTGTGTTTATGTGTGAGTTTCCATTCTGTGTGTGTGTCCTCCCTCACGCAGAGATCAAAGACGACACGGAGAGGCCACGACGTAGCAAAGAGCCGGACACACTCAAGAGAGAAAAGAAGAGAAAGAAAGACAGAAAAGGAAAGAAAAACCGAAAGATGAGGAAGAAAAGTGAGTACAGGCTTTTGGTGGCTTCGCCTGCTTGTTCCCCCCAGGTCATCCTTTGCTCAGCTTTCAACTGTCCTGTCACTCACTGTCATACACTCGTACACTCTTCAGTTCAAATCAGTCAGACATTCCAAAACATAACAATTAATTCCCCTTGACGGAACGTTCCATGTAAACTTCCTGTACTAGTACAAAACTCTGTTCTGTTCACTAAGAAACAATTTCATAATGTACAGGAATACTGTGGGAAGTATTAGGGGCGGACACAGAGATAGACCATTTAGTTTGAGTTGTTGAAGTCTGTAGTCTGAGTCATTTAAGTAGGCTTAACTTTCCAAAACACCATCTCGCCACCGCTTATTTCTTGCCTACTTATCGACTGTGTACAATTTTTAAACTCTGTTAATACTGCGTTCATCATTCGCAGATTTGGATGCCAAGTTACGAAAGGCTGAGCAGAGACTGCTCAAGATCACCTTCCGTAGATCACGCAAATGGGACATCCCCAAGACCGAGCGACGCACACTGCGCAAACTCAAACGGAAAGCGGACACGGAAGCCTTGAGCTTGCAGGAACGTCGCTACCTCATCAAGTTCATCACAAGAGAACGGAAACATCTCAACAGTAAGGACAAAACCAAACTAAAGCGATTCAAAAACTTGATACGTCAAGCCAAACGACGCCAGAAAAAGCCCAGAAAACGGCGATTGTACGTCAAATGAAACTTAAGGGTTCCATTTCGTTCTCTTGTTTAAACGGTTCCTGATATTCTTTGCTGTAGGCCAAACTACTACATGTACTTTTTAATTATTATTATTACTGTTATGATTTTTTCTTTCGGGATGACGTTATGTACATAGAGGATCCGTTGGGCTGTCCAGACCTCAAGTTCTGTAACCGTTCCACAAATATTTTTCTTGTACTAAAAATCAGTCACTTGTGTATGTATTTTTTCAGGGCATTTCAATCCGTGCATGGTGTAAGTTTTCTTCTTGTAATTATTCCCCTAATTAAACAGATGATGAATCATGACTACTGTGTAATTAATTTAGATTGTTATATAATCAATTTTTGTATCTCCTTGATGTGATCTTCTACAGTCCAGGTATTTTCTACATTTTGTGGAGAAAACTGCTTAAGTAAGTTATGCCTTCCTATTGTTTTGTAATGTCTGCCCTCGTTACGCAAATCTCATGTTTTAGTTCTGTCACTGAGAGAAAACATGCTGGAGCTGGAAGTTGCTATGTTGTCATAGACTCATTGGCGGCACAGAAACCGCTGTAGCTCCTGGGTCACTCCCTGAGTCGCGTCACTAGTAGTGAAAAACGCAAAATGTTGGCAGATTGAACGATTCCAGTCTCTCAGTTCTGATCGTTTCCCGTACTGTTACTAAGAAACTAAAGTCAGAGAGATGATGAATGTCTGGTAACAACGGGCGCGAATCCCCTTAGGCAATGCTAATACTGTAATTAATCTCGCATATCAACAGAAATGTCTTCGGCTGTAATTTAGCAAGAATTTTGACACGAATACTTCCTTCAATATTTATTTTTTTAAACTACAAAAAAAAAAAAAAAAAGTATGCCATGGTATTTTTTTGGTTTATTCGTTTAGTTCATTCATGTCCATCTAGTCAGTCTTGGCTCACCCAAGTTCGATTCATGGGAGTTCTGTTTTGTAAATGACCCAATGATTTCCAGTATTGTACATGGATGTCGACTGTCAACTGATTTTCTTCTTTATGTTTTGTTTGTTTGTCAAACTAGGGGGAGGGTGGGGCTGGGGTGTCACTGTAGAAGATATTATTTGAAAGGAATTTTTTAAACCAAATCAGATGTTGCGATCTTTATTTTTTTATATGGTAGGGCATTTTTTCTTTAAAGTTTATTTCCTATTCAGTGTGACGATTTCCATTTGTGTATGCCCATTTTCAGTAGTGTAAAAACCTTTTCCAAGAAGTGGGTTCGGGCATCAGCAAGGGCGTAGGAGATCAGGATATATTTAAGTGCAAACTTATGAACAAGTTCAGTCATGTCAAACTTTCTCCAGACTGATGTTGAAGAGATCTGTTTATAGACATTTGACACGGCGACTGGCCCATGAGTCGCTGTTCTGCGCATCTGTTCTAGCTGCGATTTCATGTGTAATTATTATTATCATGTAAATACTGGGATAGAATAATCGGTCTATGTTATTTATATATACACCTCTATTTCTTACTCATGATTTTTTTTTTCATTTTTCTTTCACAAGTTTTTTTGTCCCGTTTCCTTTTACCATTAATTTGACCTCATTTTATTCGGCTTAATGTTTTTAGACTTTTGACTTTTCCCATGAATGAACTTTTCACAATGATAGTCTCATTTTGAATGTCTTGACAATATTTCATTGGATGTACGTTAGGCCTACTTGGTTCTCGGTGTTTACCAACAGACTATTGTGTCCTACATTGTCTGTATGTTGGAATCCCAAGTTTCGCTGAGACTCAAGTCCATTGTTTTATCTATTCCATTGTACAGATTTGCATCATTTTCTTCTGTCATGTTACATCCACCTATCTTTGTATTTGTCCTGCTTTCTCATGAAGTAAAAGTATGTCACTCATTCTTTCTTGTAAAAGTCTGAATTCTTTTCTTCTATCCATTTTTCCTTCTTTTCATCTCTCCCTGTGAGCTTCAATTTTCTGTACATCTGGACATCTACTACCTTTTTTTTTTATTCCGTTCTATTTTGTTCTGTCTGTTCTCTTTTCTCTGTTACTGTCACCCGTTTCATCTTCCTCACCTCTTTCTTAATAGCTGTAGATGTAGATGTCGGTATTCTGATCCATTATCTCAGTTTGGTCGTTTTCGTTCATTGGCTATTGTTCTTGGTCTTGTTTTTTCTTTTCCTTCTTCGGCATTTCCGATACTCTTTTTTCTGCCTACACCTGGTTTAATCTACTTCTGTTTCAAATGTGCCCTGTTTGTTTGGTTGGCTGGTTGGTTGGTTGGTTTTTTGTTTGGTTTCTTGCTTGTTTGTTGTACAAAATGTTTGATTTTGCCGATTAATTTTTGACTCCCAGTGGTTCAATAATGATCAAACAATCAAAACAAACTTACCTCATATTTCACATCATTTATTGTCTTATGCATAATGTCAGTATACCGTTTATGTGTTTGTGTATGTGTGTGTACTGTGTTCTGTGTAAATTTTGTGTTCTACGTGAGCTTAGAGTTGGAACGATGAATGTCCTGCTTTGGACGGCTGTAACTGGTACTATTTTTGCAAGTAATATTGTCAAATTTTATCACATAGCTGTAATTTGTTTTTTCTGCTAGGTTTTTGCCCGCGCATGCGTTTCTTCGTCCGACCATCATTTACCATCTCTCATGGCCCCCACAGATCACCGCCTCTAGTGTGTTAGTTTGAAAAATAATGACACTGCTTTGAACCCATTGAATTTCCTTTAGAAATGTCAGTACACGGCAACAAAAATTTTAACTTGTAAACTGAATGGCAGATGCAGTTCTAAAGATCACGGATAGACCCGGTGGTTGATTTGATTTTAAGATGTCATCAGTTGTGAATCTTCTGTCAGCGAAAGCAATTCTGGTTCTCTACTTGTTGGCGCCGCTTGGCAGTTTAGCAGTATCAAAATTATAAGCAAATGTTATCTCCAGTTTTAGCATCTCTTATCGCGTATGAAAATTCTGACCAAATGAAACTAGACAGGGCAGAGCAGGACATTCATTGGTCGATCAGAATGCTCATCACTTGTTCACAGGGTCACGTGGTTGTCGATAGTTCTGTTTTTCTTTTTTTTTTCTGCCACGTTGAATGATTTATCTTTTCTCATTTTTTAAACTGTTTTTTTTTTCTAATGTTGTCCATCAAATCATAGGACATCTTTCATGTAAGATAATTTTTTTTTTCAAAAAGCATTGTCATTCGCATCTAAAACGTTTACCCGTGACCTAAAGTTTGAGTTATCTTGGACTGGCTTTATTTTTCTCAACGTTTTTTGTTTTTAATTTGAAGTAATAAAACATAAGATAAAGTTTTAGATTTTAAAACACTTCTTGCATCTGGCAGAAAACTTTGCCCTAGCGCGTAATTATTTTTTTTATTTATGTTGGTGATTCAAATCCTGTGAACGTTGTGAAATATCAATAATTTTGTGCTGTAAATATTTTCTGTTTTGTCCTCAGTTACAGTTTTAAATCATAAAGTTGCGCCATTTTTGTTGCGCCACCGTTCAGCACCCCTTTCCTCAAGCCTAGAGTTGACTTCCATTTGTTGGGCATCTTTGTATTTCTCTGTGTTTCCTTATGTGTTTGAATGTCTGTTGGGTTCTGAACGGAGAATATAGAACTGTTGATAACCTGAAATTGTCATGAAAAAATCAGACAAATGTGCAGCAAACCCAGTGAGACGTTCCGGTCCATCATAAAATGGCCACCAACAAATTTGCATTATCAAAATATCATTTTCATCGACATGTCAGAATACAGAGAAACGATTTTGACGCCTATAATTTTAGTATAATACCACCATATTAATTTTTTGGTCATAATTCTGAATGAGCTAACTTGGACCCCAAGTTTGTATTTGCTGAAATTCCACCAAGTGCTGGGAATGACTATAGAAGAGTGTTAGAAACATTGACATTTAGCACAAAAACATCTCAAAGTCTAATTGTTTAAACGTGGCGCAGTACACCCAGCGGCCAGTGCAATACATCGCTTTGAAAGGTTTTCTCTAGTGATAGTCAACTGATAGTGAGGTCAGTGGATGCGCATGTCTGTACGTTTTTGTCAATCGTAAATTTAGTCCTTCTAAGTCAGTTTTGGTCAACAGGTCTGATCTGTATTGTTACTCTGCTACGACATTCTGTAAAATATTTACATGTATTAGGAATTGAAAGAATGTTACAAAATTTCATTTCTTGCAAGGGATATAACCTTCACTAAGAATGGTCTCCTGTTGGTGGTTATGGCAGAGTTGTCTGCATGGGCATAGCTCAACAGTACGGAATATCCGTACCTAATGTGATGGAAAACTGCAGAAACATCCTCATTTCAATTTCAGCGACGTCAACATCCCACAGATTAGTACTTTTGCTGAAGATGAGGCAGAATGACAATGCAGTGTATGTTTTCAGAAAAAAAAAAAGTTGAGTGTTGGGACGTTCGGTCTTTCTTGACGTCTCAAATCAATTTCCACTCATAGAACATTTTTTTTTTTTTTTAGGAGAGAGATACAATTTTCATTTTCACAGATATTGCAGATCTAAAGATTTTCAGAACAACACATAAAAACTGATAACTAATGAAAATTGTTTGTGGAAAATAAAAATATGAAAAGGTTATTAGAATTCATTGGTTTGTCATGAGTAGGTTGAAATGAAGAACAGGGTGTTGTTTTTTTTTTGTTTTCTAATCTCCATCACGTAACAATGGAATCCAGAGGGCACGAGAATAAACTCAAACGAATGATTCAAATGTGCGTTGAAGTTTCGAGATCTCGAAGGGTCAGCTGTGATTGAGACTTGAGCGTGCTTCACTCACAACACACAATATCGAAGTAATGTCTTTTGCAGTACAATACTTGAATACTGATGAGTACTTGGTCCCTGGACGTTAGGCATATCATGTCATTGTATGATGTTGTCTGTACATGTATAACTTTCGATGTTGTAATTACTTATCGTATCTTTATTGTTCTTGATCCGATTACATGACATGTATTTCCTCATCTTCTGGATTTCTTCTTCTCTTTTTTTTCTTCTCTTTTAACCCCCACCCCCACCCCCACCCTCCTTTGACTGTCAGTCATAGGCCCATTGCGGATATCGGCCATTTTAGTTGTCACGACCGACGCTTAACCATCGCGATGGTAGCATTGATTTTGATACGTTAGCTAATTTGCACTGTGAGCACTTCAGGCGTCGCGAACCAATCGGCGGCGAGCTAAAAAAAAAGTTCACTATACTAAACAATGACATGTACTTTCACGCACATGGGAGACGTTCGGTCAATTCTTTCACTTCCTTTCCTTTGTTTCCACGGATGGTAGGGAATCTGACCAGCTTGGATCCATCCTTTCCGCCCCTGACATAACAGTCAACTGCAATGCAACCAGCAGACATATCTCGAAGTTACACTCGTCAGCTGATCCATCCGCCTATTTTAGGTGTCGGAAGTACAAAACAAAAACACTCTGTGACGTCATTCGCAATGGACCTCACTTCCAGCTTGTCGGCTCCTCCTCCTCCCACATCCCCACCCCCAACCCGCACCCACCCTCGTACCAGATGCCCTTGTCTGTCTATGGTCCACGTTTTTCATTCAATAAAAGTAATTGATACAGTTTGCTCTGCTTTTTGTTCTCATTCTGTACTGGTCTTTGTCATCACTGTGTGTGCTTGTGAAATGTTTGTGTGTGTGTGTGTGTGTGTGTGCATATAGCGGAAAGGTGTGAGAATGTCTGTGTGTGTGTGTGTGAATATGTGTGTCGAGGGTGAGATGTGCGCGAATAGGGACGCGGGTGTGCGGAAAAAGGTGAGTCAATTGTTGTAGTATTATCGTTTCAAAGGACTTGGAATGTGTACGGCTGGTTTGATTTGGGGGGTTGGGGGTTGGGGGGGGGGGTAGTGAGCTTGTATTTGTGTGCACTTGAGTGATGTACATGTTTGAGTGCGGTTCTGCGTGAGCTAAGATTAGAACAATTAACTGTCTCAAGTTCCCGCCCCTCTCTAGGACCCGATTTGAATTGTAACGTGTAATGTGTAAGAAGAAACAAGAACAACCTGGAGCAGATGCTCGATGGTGCAGAAGAAGAAAGAAAACTGTAGAAGGAAAGTTCATGAATGAAGAAATAAACTCCCATCCTCCCCCCCCCCCCCCCCCCCCCCGTCCTAGACACACAAGCATCAAATCAGGACAAAAGAGACTCATAACTGCTGGGGAGATGAAAAGGGGAAGTAAAACATGTAATTTCCTTCTAGAAAGCACTGACAAGAATTACATGAGTTATCTCTCTTCCTCGGTGTGCAGTAGCTTTCCTTGAAAAAGGAAAAAGAAAGATTTGGAGGACAGCACAGAGGCGTGACATAACATTATAACATAACAGCAATAACTTGTTTAAAATTCACACATCAGAACTCAGAACCCCCCCCCCCTCCTACACCTCCCACCCCCAACCCAGACCCCATTCCTCCTGTATCTCTCTGATTCTCCTTTCACTAACCAGATATTCTTCCAATTTTTGTTGGGTTTTTCGTCTCGTTTTTCTTTCTTCCTCTACTCTTGCCTTCCATTTTCATTTTCGTCTTCTTGCTTTCCTTTTGTTCACTTTCTCTCTCTCCTACTCTGTCCACACCCTCAGACTAGTCAAGGCGAGGTCGGCAGCCAGAATGATGACAGTCAACTGACTCAACAACCCAGGGAGGCGAGACAAAGCTATTTACTGCACGAGTTTATGTAACCTTTATATCTGAAGTGTGCTCATTTAGTGCTCTTGTGTTGTTGCTGTTGTTATTGTTGTTGTTGTTATTGTGTTGTTGTTATTGTTGTTGTTGTTATTGTGTTGTTGCTGTTGTGCAGATTAAAATGTTGTTTTCATATTATGGCACACATCCATTTAATGTGATCTAATCACATGTAGATGTATTAGGTTTTACAAAGGGCAAAGAAGCAAGTACATGTAACTATAACTCAAGGTCAGGCGCCAGGCTGACACATAAAAACTCGGTTCCAGTTCCAGAAGGTTTTGTGTGAAATACGATCCTGTGCAAAGTTTCCAACAAATGTGAAAGACAGTTTCCAAGAAAAATCGATGTTGCATCTGCCCACCACAAACAACACCCCCCCCCCCCACCTTCTCCATAAGGAGTAAATCTTGTTGTTGTAGTTGCTGTTGCTGCTGCAGCAGTTTTTATTATTGTTCTTGCCAGTGCTGTTCTCGCTACTTTGGTTATTAATGAGACAGAAAAGCGCGGAGCCAAATCACATCGCCATATTGCCACATGACGCCTCCGTGAATTAAATTTGCATTTTTGTGAATACACGAATCGAGACTGTATTAAATTCCACTGTGGATCGAGTACATAATATTAGATCTATAAGCTGAGCATTGTGTTCAGGTTTCCAGGCGTGCTCCAGCGCAAATCTTTCGATCCAGGCGGATATTTTCTATAAGTGGCTAGCTCAGCTTTATTGAATTTGGAGGGTTTTGAAAATAACAGCAAAATAAAACTCCAACAACAAAATGCAAAATCCCAGTTATAACTATTGATTGGCAATAACAACAATAAAAAAAAAGAAAAAGAAAAAAGAAAAGGCAAAATAATACATGTAAAACTTCAGCAGTCCTTGGCTAATCTAGTTTGCCAATTTGGACTTACATGGTTCAAATCGATCAAGTAAAATTGAGTTTCCCGATAGTTTAATGGGAATGTCAAAATCACCACAACAACAAAAGAATGTAATTATAACCATCAATTAGGGCATTTCATTTTAATTTACCCTACAAATCAAATATTGTTGCCGGTTACAGTTACAGAGTAGACAAGTACGCGCATCCATCATGGGCTGAATATTTATTGAATTTAACGATAAAAGTTTTGTATTACCACAGCGTTATTGAATGTTTCTGTCTACCTAAGTAAGATTTTGGAGAAACACCATTTAGCCTACGTAGCGAATCACCACGGCCATTCTATGTTTTAAACAATATCAGACATCTGAAGTGCTGCGTTTCAAAATTTAAACTTCATTGCGTGCCAAAAATTTATTTCAAACTTAGAGTTCGGTGGATAGAAGTGAGAACGACACATTTAATCACAGTCTAATTATGATGGAGGAATCGGCGTGTCATTTATGCAGTATTTTCTTTCCCTGCTAATAATTCGCACACATACATACGAGTACCCAGAAAAAAATGTGTTTCGATTTTGTCTGCGTGGCAACGAACAAAAATCAAACTTTCGACTTGTCCATTGATTCACTGGTGTTTCTGCACAAACGCACGTCAAGATCTGCCGTATGATTTACTGTTTTACCCTAAGGCTGGCGGGTTGGTGAGGTCACACCGGGGCGAGCATTGAATATAGGCCTTCATATGCTCGCCTCGGGTTACACACATCATGGGCCTAGCACATATAATAACAGAATAATAGCCTTTAGCGTGAAATACGCTTGAATATTATAGAGTTCAGGAAGGTACCCAGCTGTGAAGGTATGGTATCTCGAATGAATGGACGTCAATGGTTCTCAACCTTTATTAGGCAATCGCCCCCTTGGGTTCCAAATTTTCTTCCGTAGCCCCCCTTCTCCCTCCCCCTCCCCCCTCCCCCGCTCGCAAATCCTTATTCAAAGGCAACAGATACATTTCCCAAGAAAACAGGCTACACACAAATTGTGCTATTAAGTTTTTCAGTGCCTTGTTAATGACAATAGGCCTACTGATATTCATGATAAAACAGAAAGCATTCTCTATCAAAGCCAGTTCACGAAAACCCGTCCAAGCGTACGTGCTACTGAACAAGTCAGTGCCCCCAAATTGTCCTCCATTCCTCCCTCCCTACCCCCCCCCCCCCGCTTTCATTGTTTTTATCCCCTTGTCAGCCTTTTCTTCATTCTCGCCTCCCCCCCCCCCCCACCAATTCAAAATCTCCCATAGGGAGGTGATATCGCCCAGGATGAGAACCACTGATGTAGGTCAAACCCGTGCACAGCATAGATATACACTAGTGAACGGTGCACAGTCACAGGGCGACAACCCAGCCCTAAACTATTGCAATACAAAGAAAAGAATGAAATAAAATTACATAAAAATTCTATCTAGATCTCTTTCTGATGTAGGCCTAAGTTCAGGCAAACTTTGCCTCTACTGCAAAAGACAGTGTATCATGATTTTACCCCACCTACACATGGGTGTTTGCAGTCGCGTCTATTTTTCTACAGTCATAATTTATGACTTTATTTCATGATGCATAATCTCCCCTCCCCCTCTTTCAAAACACACGCACACACACACACACGCACGGGTAGCCTACACACACACACACATTCACACACTTTAACCCCCACAGCTGTTGGAGCCAGGAAAATCTCAGCCGAAAGAATAATATAATATCGAAGTTCCTGTTGATGTTGTCTTGAGTTACATGCTGTGGTGTCCATATCTCTGAGGTTTTTGGCCCGCCATTGTACAAGACACCATTGTCTCTCAGGATTAATGTCGGTGAGTTTATTATCCCATGTGTTTACATTCACAGGTTTTACGGTATCTCCTGTGGCGGTTGAAATTGTATTCCTCTGAAGTTTAGTCTTAATTGCTGGCCTCAATGAAAAAATGAAAACAACATTGCATCTTCCTAACTAGGGAACGAACGAGTGTCACAAATCCCAGACTGGGAGATGTAATAAGTATGACAGGACAACAATCACGAACAAACAAGTTTAACACTTAACAAAACAACCCATCAGACTCACACATTTATTAAACATAATTATACATATAATAGCGCAATTACATACATTATATTATTGAAATGACTGCCGTACAACGGCCTTATTCTCACACACACTCTCCCTCGGATCCACAATCCGGTAGTTACTCCTAAAGGCACTTCGGCCTCAGCCTCTCCCCTCAGGGTCTTAATAGTACATTAATGATTCACTGGCACCGCAGTCTCTCAACATCCCCTCCCTATTGTCATACACCTTAGCACTCCCCTAGCACCTCAGCAGGGCAATAACACATTATTATTTCCATAGCCATCAACATGGCAACAACATAGTATCAGTTCACTAGCCTATCAACATGGCAACAATATAGTATCTCATTCACTCTCATATCTACGTCCCTGTCCGTGGCCTGACTGCCACGACTTTATGTGCCTCTACTGTCCTACACTGACAGCCTCACTTCTGGCCTATGTGTGGCCTCCGGCCCTATGCTGGCCTATCCCCTGTGCTCATCGAGGTGGCTCTGCGGCCCGTCCCCGACACCTACAAGAATAACATTACATTGGTATAATACCCTACCATTTCTATTCACTCCACCTCTCCTTACAATCCATGAAGCGTACACACACTAGTTCACCTTTCACTCACCACACATCTTACGGTAACACACCTCCATCGGAGTACACACTACTCACTCGCGCTACAAATCCATGAACTCACTTTCATCTATCGCTCATGGCGCACATTGCTATATCCAATATCAAGGACTTCCACATTCCTCACATATACTTATTCACATCATGGTAATAGACGAATATAATATAATACATCAATCATAATAATCAATCAACATTCTACATACCACTCATAACTGGAAAGACTCTCACTAGTCTTCTCGACTGCTTCCTTTTATCTCTGCCCGATGGGCTATTATTCACAGATCCGCTCCCTAGGACCTTCTAACTTGCAGTGATAGTTATACAGCGCTTTCGCCTCCTTCAGACCCCCCCCCCACTACTCACAACAGCACGCTTAACTTGCTGTCTACTGTGAGTCCTTACTCTACACCCGCTCTGTAGCAATCCCCTTAATTGCACTCACTCCACTCGTGACATCATCCCCCACCCCAAAAAAATTAATGCAATTAATTTCAAATCGCATCAAGATGACTGTCAACGAGTGAGCGTGAGCAATACCTACACTCAAAAAAACTGACCTAGCAGTTCCCCTAGTATATAAAATACCGAAATCAGGGGAAAATATGGGGATCAATATGGCCTGCAATATGCATATATGTGTCACATCATGAATAGCTAACTAAACACAATATCTAATACAGAATCAAAACCCAATCAACCTATCAACCATTCTTCATATCATATTTATAATGTCAATATTTTAAAGTCGACTCATTCACACAGATCCCGTCAATGTTCCTGTCCTCCGATGTATAAGCTCCTGAAATCTTCCCCCAGGCTCGACTAAGGTAGTCGGCGATATGATTGCTGGTTCCTGGAATTGGTTGAATAACGAAGGTGTACGGCTGTAAAGCCAATGCCCATCTAGACAAGCGTGGGCTGGACGAACGATTCTTCGACAAAAATGTCAGTGGCTTGTGGTCCGTCTGGATACAAAATTCTCGTCCCATGAGATAACGTCCTAGTTTCTGGACGGACCAGACAATGGCAAGACACTCACGCTCTATCACAGAATACTTTCTTTCTCTCTGCAATAACTTCCTACTGACATAACATACAGGATGGAGACATTCGTTCTTCTCCTGTAGAAGACAAGTGCCGACACCAGAGTCCGACGCATCCGTTCTGAGGATAAAATTAGATCGAAAATCGGGTAATATCAGAATGGGTGACGATGATAATGCTGTCACCAAATTATCAAATGATGTCTGACATTCAGACGTCCACTGGACCTTATCGGGTTGTCCCTTCTTAGTAAGGTCAGTAAGAGAAGATGACAAGGAGGAAAAATTTGGAATGAACTTTCTGTAATAATTTAAAATTCCGACTAAGCTTCTGACTTGTTTCTTTGTTTTAGGGATTTGCAACCCTACTAACTTGTCAATTTTTGTTTCTTCAGGTCTCTGAACACCTCTACCCACAATATGTCCTAAGAATATTATCTCTGGACATGCCAAATCCATCTTTGCGGGTTTAGCAGTTAACCCAAAATGGCGTAATCGTTGAAAAATTACTGTTAGTGTCTGAATATGATCAGACCATGTCGACGTATGGCATGCTATATCATCAAAGAATGACACGACATTAGGTATGTCCTTCAACACCAATCTCATTAATCGTGCAAACGTCGCTGGCGCGTTCACCAACCCGAATGGCATGACCTTAAATTGGAATAATCCAATGGGCGTTTGGAACGCCGTGTATTGTTTAGACTCCTCAGTAAGCGGGATTTCCCAATACCCTTTCGTCAAATCTATCTTGGAAAACCACGTGGACCCGGCCAATGAAGCTATTAATTCCTCCTGAAACGGAATAGGCTCCCTATCGCCTACCGTAATAGTGTTCAATCTTCGAAAATCAATACAGAACCGCACCGATCCATCAAGTTTCTTCACGAGGACGATGGGTGATGAATACGGCGATGTTGATGGTTCTATCACATCTAACTTCAACATTGACTCAACTTCCTTTATGACCCTATCCCTCGAAGAAAAAGGCAACGGATACGGTCTAAGAAATACTGGCTTATCCGAAGTCAACTTTATTTGGTGCTGGATCACCGTAGTGCGACCCGGCAAATCCGTAACAACATCCGGAAATGACGCTAACAGGGTCTCAAGTTCCCTACTCCTTGAACTCGTAAGGTCAGGGTTAATTTTTACGTCCCTGTAACCTTGTGTCGGAGTTAACTCCGGCAATTGAATTTGTAACTCCTCCTGCGCCTCGGTGTCGCTTACGTCACAGTCCAACTGGTCTACGACCCCCGTACAAGCAATAGAGAAGACAGTCTCCTCTGGTCTTGTCTGTGCACACAGATACTGTGGTCTCTCATAAAATCTCTGTAGCATATTAACATGGAAAACCTTACTCGTTCCATCAATGTGGATAGCGTAATCTACCTTTGAAACAACTCGCTCAATAACATAAGGACCTTTCCATGTCATCAATAACTTATTATGGTCCGTAGGTAACAACAACAGAACCTTGTCTCCTGGCTTAAAAATTCTCAGTTTGGAACCTCTATCTTTATAGTCTTTTGCTCTTTTCGAAGCGATACCCGAAGCTTCTTCTGCTATAGTGCGCGCTGAAGATAGTCTTTCTCTTAAATCAACAAGGTACTGAAACCTTTTTAAACGGTTCCGAAACCGTGGGGATCTTTTGACGAGGAGCCTGGGGTGAACGACCCTCATGCGTCGTCTTTTGGCACGCACTGCACGTCTTACAATATAAACGTACATCTCTGTATACTGACGGCCAATAAAAATCTTTCAGAACTCTCTCCTTGGTTCTAGTACTTCCCATATGACCCGCTAATGGAACATCATGGGCCAGACGCAATACTGTAGCAATTAACGACCGTGGCACGACGACCTGCTTTTGAACGGAAGCCACTGTGACGTACATACGGAACAGAATGCCCCCCTGGACAAAAAAAGAAGATGACCCGATCTTATATCTCCTCGTTTTCTCGGTTCGCGCTTCCCCAAAACATGGGTTTAATGATGGGTCCTCCCTTTGTAATCTCGCCAAGCGCTCTGGCGTGATATCTAGGTTGACCGCTGGCGTAGCCAAAGGTCTAATCTTGTCTTTATCGGCTACCCGTCGGCGTGTTTCGACCGCGGCGCAAAAGTCAATACCTTTTGATTGCGACCATGCTTGCACGTTCTCATCGGAAGGGGAACCTACCCGTGATACATTCCCAATGATGAGCTGGGCGCCTGGAAAACAACCAACGACTGCCTCGACTTCCCCGCTAAGGAAAGGTGTATCTATCATTATTTTTGCCATGGGTAATTTCTCAATGGCCCCCGAAAATTGGATGCACGGGACAGTCTCACCTGTAAGCTGTGAATCCCGAATGCAGTCCCTATGCACTCCCACAACGGTAGATCCTGTATCTCGTAAAACCGAGACCGGTTCGTCCCCAACAAACCCCGGATAAACCCTAAGACCACCTCCTGTATGACATGAATTTATAACGGGGATCTTTCTCCCACAAGGTAAAACACCGGAAGATAATAACTTCTCACAACTGGGACACTTAGAATACTGTCCGCCTCCGTTGTCCGATGTAACACACGCAGCCGCATGATGAAATTTATTAGGGCTACTGGAGCCACTGTCCACGTTCGCCGCTATCCTACCTGCAGGGCAATTCACACTAATGTGATCCGCTCTCCCGCAGTTCCAACACTTCGCGGCCCTACACTCGCGTGAAAAGTGACCCACGCGTCCGCAAGTCCAACACTCCGCTCCCTGTGCTGCTCTAGGCCTGGGTCCCCGTGACCCCTCGCGACCGGAACTAGAGTCCCTATGCCGTCGGTCATCGGCAAAGGTCACAACTCGCCCCCGGCCATTACCGCGACCTAGCCCTCCTGCTCGGTCAAACTTACCGGATCCATATGCCGGTGATTGGTGATAGCCCCTACGCTGCCCCTGGGCTTGCCCGCTATAGGCACCACGCTGACGTGACCTGTCCCTAAGTCCTGCCGGCGACCCCTCGACAACGGCGACGTACCCCGCATCTTGGACGTACGCCCTGGCGACTGGTTTGGACGGATGCGCCGTACGGTATGCCTCCGCCAACTTAGACGCCTCCTGCACCGTCGCGGGTTCGTTCTCTTTCAGGAAAGCCACCAGATCTTTGTGGCACGACGCGTACAGCTGGTCACGGATCATTAAGTCTTTCAGTTTAGCAAAATCCGTGCCCACATGCGCCAAGTCTACCCAGTTCGCGAAATACTCCGTTAGTCTCGCGACGAAGGCAGCAAAGTCCTCCCTGGTATCTGCACGTGCTCGCCTAAACTGCTCTTGGAAATATTCCTCGGTACGCGCAAATCGGCGAAGCAGCAAAGCCTTCAGCTTATCGTAATCTTGTACGTCTTCGCGCTGTAGCTCTTTAAAGTATGTTAACGCTCGCCCCTGCAATAGCGATGCCAGGTAGGTGGCCCATAATTCCTTATTTTCCCCCCATTGCAATTGTGCGTTCAGTTCGAACCTGTAAAGGAAGGCGTCTATGTCGTCCTTCCGGTCGTCGAACGTAGGGAGCTTAATCCTAACACCACCTTTATTGTGTACCTGCCGCTCAACTGTTTCTGTTGGCGCATTCTTTTTGATTTCCAACTCGGCGATCTTTACTTGCGCCTCTATCTCCTTTAACTTTAATTCCCTTTCCTGTTGCTGAGCCTCTAACTCCTTCAACTTAAACTCTCTTTCCTCTTCCTTATCCTTAGCCTCTCTCTCCTGCTCCTGAGCCTTAGCCTCTTTTTCTCGCTCTCTATCCTTAGCACGCTCATCGCGCAAATCCGCCTGCTGTTCTTTGATCCAGCCGCGTAGCTCCTCTCCCTCCAGGCCAAGTTCCTTACCCAACTTCATTAGTTGTTGGAGTTCCGCCATTTCACAGATTTATGGTTATGGTATGTATACTATGAAAACGGCTACCCTGTCGGTATGATCACTAGCAACCCGACCAGAGACCTGAGATCACACCAGATATAACAATACCCAATTTAGAATACAATTCATAAATTTACCTTTACAGCACTACTAATTCTATATCTATAAAATGTATGCACCACTAATTATAAAAGAAAATAGAAACGACAAGAATGAAGAAATACAGTAGAAGGACCACAAGTACGTCAAGGACAACGAACCAGACTAGGACAAAGCTTCTACAAAAAAAACTATAATGGAAAAAAATACAACCTAACTACGCCGATTACACAACACGGTACGAACAAGAACAGAGTCTGAAAAAAAAGAACGTATCTACAGATAGGGAGAAGAAGGACAAGAGAAACGTCTTCCTAAAACAACGAGGAAGATAGAACGGCACAATCTAAACAAAAATACAGGTCCCTATAGAACTGTTCACTGTGATGAACGAAGTTCCTAGATTAGCCCACCTCCCGAAGAGGACAAACTACGCTCACCACAGCAAACCCGCGCCACCGCCCATATAACCTATAACGACAACAAAAACAGCAAAAACAGGGAAAAAGACAGATTAAAGGAACAGCCCACAATCCAGGGCACAAAAATTTTGACTTTCACTTAACTTTTGAAATTTTGAGTAAAACTCCTCCCTTTAATCGGAGCTCTGGCTGCTCGTCTCCTCAGGCTGCACGCACACACTCTGGAAAGTTTAAATACACATTAATACCTATTCATAGCAATACATGCATCAATATACATTCATTATTATACATAAATCATATCATGAAATGTCCATTCATCCAACGAACAAGACAGCACAATTACCTACTAACTAACTACAACTAAATATTACGAAAATGGACGAGTCACAATGGACGAGCCCCCAATGTCACAACGGACGAGCCCCCAATGTCACAACGGACGAGCCCCCAATGTCACAACGGACGAGCCCCCAGTGTCACAAATCCCAGACTGGGAGATGTAATAAGTATGACAGGACAACAATCACGAACAAACAAGTTTAACACTTAACAAAACAACCCATCAGACTCACACATTTATTAAACATAATTATACATATAATAGCGCAATTACATACATTATATTATTGAAATGACTGCCGTACAACGGCCTTATTCTCACACACACTCTCCCTCGGATCCACAATCCGGTAGTTACTCCTAAAGGCACTTCGGCCTCAGCCTCTCCCCTCAGGGTCTTAATAGTACATTAATGATTCACTGGCACCGCAGTCTCTCAACATCCCCTCCCTATTGTCATACACCTTAGCACTCCCCTAGCACCTCAGCAGGGCAATAACACATTATTATTTCCATAGCCATCAACATGGCAACAACATAGTATCAGTTCACTAGCCTATCAACATGGCAACAATATAGTATCTCATTCACTCTCATATCTACGTCCCTGTCCGTGGCCTGACTGCCACGACTTTATGTGCCTCTACTGTCCTACACTGACAGCCTCACTTCTGGCCTATGTGTGGCCTCCGGCCCTATGCTGGCCTATCCCCTGTGCTCATCGAGGTGGCTCTGCGGCCCGTCCCCGACACCTACAAGAATAACATTACATTGGTATAATACCCTACCATTTCTATTCACTCCACCTCTCCTTACAATCCATGAAGCGTACACACACTAGTTCACCTTTCACTCACCACACATCTTACGGTAACACACCTCCATCGGAGTACACACTACTCACTCGCGCTACAAATCCATGAACTCACTTTCATCTATCGCTCATGGCGCACATTGCTATATCCAATATCAAGGACTTCCACATTCCTCACATATACTTATTCACATCATGGTAATAGACGAATATAATATAATACATCAATCATAATAATCAATCAACATTCTACATACCACTCATAACTGGAAAGACTCTCACTAGTCTTCTCGACTGCTTCCTTTTATCTCTGCCCGATGGGCTATTATTCACAGATCCGCTCCCTAGGACCTTCTAACTTGCAGTGATAGTTATACAGCGCTTTCGCCTCCTTCAGACCCCCCCCCCCCACTACTCACAACAGCACGCTTAACTTGCTGTCTACTGTGAGTCCTTACTCTACACCCGCTCTGTAGCAATCCCCTTAATTGCACTCACTCCACTCGTGACAGTTATGTACACGTCGAGTGAGACCTTTCCGTCTAGGGAGCTCACAAGCCAACTGTCTGATTCCTATTGACAGCTCATAATCTTTTCGTGGTTTGTATCTTAGTGCGCTGAGCACAGAACACAGCTCCGGGTGGGACTAGGAGCAAGTGGAAAGTTGTAGACCCACAAGATAGTACAGAACAAACAGTTTAAAAAGGATCGTGTCCAGGTGTTTGGCCAGGATTCCGTGAGGAGGCTGAGGAAGTTTAGGAAAATTGTCTAACCGAATTTGGTTTGCTTTCCTTGATGATGTCTGGAGTGAGAACAGATTCGAGAGTATATAATTATATATTGTGAAACTGTTGATGTTTGGATTTCAAAGCCTGGTTTTATTTCCAAACCAATTTCCATCACGCTTCGCAAGTAACGACAAGACATAAAACTTTTTTTTTTTTAAAGTCCCCTACAAATCTTAAATTCCCTAGGTTTTAATATGTAATGGTGTAACGTGGGCAAACAAATCTTACGTTGTGCACTGTTTTTCCTGTGACAAAAGTCTGTGTGCGTGGATCAATGCCATTGATAGAATGAAGTCGTCAGGATGTAATTGGAGGCTATCCGAGGCCTACTAGATTGACTTATCTAGCAGGCCTTGGGGCTATAGCAATAAGTGGCCATTACATTCGCGCGCTATGAGGTGAATGTAGCAACGTAAGTTAGCAGAAAAGCATAGGAAAGGGATTATTAATTTTTCGACATGTATAATTATTAATCACTACGCTAATTTTAGGAGTGTACACATTAATTTCCGTGTACACATTAATTTCCTGTGTGCGCCGCTTACTAATCCTTTGTGTGCGTGCACACATGCGCACTGCTTAGAGCCAACACGCCTTTGAAAATGTCAAGACAGCTGAAAACTGGGAGTGAATAATTTTATGAATTTATTATATCCCCTACACAGAATGTCAGTAGCGTGAATATGCCCGTCTTGGTATGCCCGTGCTGTGTGCTCCGTGGAGCGGACCGGAGAACGATGGTCCCACATAATACTATAAAATTAATCTGTTCAGCTCAATAGACTGTAAAGCCCTGGTTTGATACAGATCTGCTGTGTGTACAGTTGATGCTTGTGTGTTGGAGAGTATGTTGCCGCACATCTGCTCTATCGCTCTCTTATTAGTCTCTTGCTTGGGGAAGGTACGGGTAAAGCTCAGTTGCAAGGACCAAAATAATGGCGATGAATGTATCAAGACACAGTTTGATACATCTAAAGTCTAGGCTTCTAGGCTACCACTCTTCCACTCTTGCCCCCCCCCCCCAAATCTATTCCCAGAGATAAATGTGTAATACAAATTGCATAAAATTTAAAGCTGTTAACCTATTTTAGTCTGTGGTGCACACCAGTTCAGTGAACCTGAATACGTTTTCTCTACGCCTGGCGTGCACTCTGAAGCGTAGACTAGTCAGAGGAACTCATGATATGCATGGTCGCCATTTTTATGGGTGAACGGTGGTATCGAGTGTCCGAATACTGTGCCGATATTCCCAAACCTAAAAAGTAATAATCATATTCATATGTTCTTCGAGGTAAAGTCTATCGATTCTGGTAGGGACTCGCCGAGTCTGCGTGCTGAGAGCAACGTGGCCGATGGTCTTGTGGAAGATTTGAATGTGATCTTCGACAGTGACTTGACCTATTTCGCACGTCTAAGACTCTCGAGTCTCGAATGCCCAGTGATTTAACCCTAAAAGTACTGGTTTACTTTTTTTTTTTTTTTTGGTGCTTATTTCTTTTTCCAAGCAATGACGTTAATTGCGTCAATTTGATTTGCATAAATTAAATGATATTAGTAATTTCTACGTAGGCTACTAGTAAGTCGTAAAGGGTTAACAAACAAAAGTGTGCCATGCCAGCAAGGTGAAACATTGGCACGTTGACCGATCATCACGCGCCGTAGTTTGACAATCAAAACAAATGGTTGTCTCCCTGTTGTAGATCGGACTGATACACAAACGATACCCATCATGATCATTAAATTTGTCCAGGGACAAATCGTCATGGCGCTGACCTTTTGGCCTAAGTCATTTTTTGTACTTCTGAGAAAATCGCAAAAAACGTATTTATTCTTTTGCAATGCAGTCAGACTTAGGCCAAAATGACTCTAGGTAAAGACTAAAAGTGGCCATCTTCCACGTTGGGCTGAAACAACCCCAGAACCAAACTGGCCTACGTCTATGAATGAGTTAGGCCATTCCAAAAATATTTATTTTCAGGATAATGGCTTGGCACTTTTGAATGATTTTTACATTAATAGATACACCATAGATATGGCAATGACGTAACAGGTACATTCTGTTTTGGCCTAAGTCTGACTTAGGCCAAAAGGTTAGCACCATGAGTCCATGACGAAATGTAGATGGATGGCTGATCCTGACACGAAAATGCCTGTAAACAGGAAAATAGAAAATAACTGCCCACTTTCACAGTGTGATCACCAAATCCACTTGTCCTGTTCAATATCTGCGTCTCCTTTTCCTCATGTTCATCTTTATCGTCATCAAAATTGTTCTAATGGCCACCATCGTCCCTGTTTTCAACCTTGCCTCCCTCATCGCTGCCACGTCCAGTCGTTGTTCACGGTTTCAACTTTATCTTCAGCACACTTAACTACGTCATGGTGATTGTGTACCATGACGTAGGCTGGCCAGTTTCCGTTAACTGCAAATGAGTAAGTATAGTAATACCCAGCTACACCCTGCATGACGGACAGAATGGCGTTATCTGCAAAGGGATCATTGGTTGTCACTGGCTCATGGTGAAGAATAAATCCATGGGGGATAATGATACGTGTTATATCTGGTCAATGGAAAGTTCAAACGTGTTATCTCCATTTGCCCCTGGCTTGAACTCTCGCGTGTAATAGGCCTACACATCACAGCAGCTTGTATGGTGGTATAATACTTGTCGATATAATTACAGTACATTTAATAGTAAATATGGATATTCTCAAAATAATAATAATTTAAAAGGTGGAGTGGTAAGAACAATTTGCAGTTAGACTACACTCTCTCGTGAAAACGTTGGCGGCGGTGTCTATAATAAATCACTGGAATACTTTTTTTTTTCTTGTTTAGTGAACTTGAGGCAATGTGTATTTCTGAACTGTTCGGTGGCCCAGGGGTCCCCGTGACCGTTTTAATCGCACAAGGCTGTTTTTCCTGCCTCTTTATGCTAACGTCATTACAAGTGTTTTTTGTTGTTTTTGTTTTTTTCGCATTGAGATGGTTCAATTCACCCTACGTCAATAATAAACTTTGCATGAACAATAAAGATTAACGAACCAGGCATACATATAGAACACAATTCGTTCCTACTGCAGACATTCATTCGCCAAACACATAGTCCAACTGCTGACTGATAATTAATTATATTAAGTGCATGAAGATAAACAGTATTATCCAAAACCTCATGCAGGAATTTATCTCACACCGACGCCTGGGAAGCTTTATGAGCCACATCGACCCACTCATAGATGTGCCATAACTGAACTCACAGAGCCCATAATAATAGCTGTGTCTAGTTAAGCTGTTATTTTTAGTTGTACTACCTACGGATCCACAGTCTCAGGAAAATATCGATTCTCTCATACTACGAGGCAACGTCACAATAGAAACTCGGCATTTCCGGCCGATCTCTCCCCTGGCGTTTCCGTCTCGGCAACAGTCAACAACTGGTCGGCTAACGCAGGTAACCTTCGTTTGCAGTGAATGCGTTTATTTGTGGCTTTTGCTCTTTTTCTGCAGTTAATAGGATTAATCTGGAACTTGATGCCGTGCTTGTTGTTCTCAAGTTAGAATGTACGATCTAGTCTAGAATCAAGATCTAAATTCTAGATTTACTTGACTCTACCAGTAGATATTCTAGCCTAAAAAAGGGAATTGATATTATTGGCAAGCTGTGCATGATCGTGTTCATTAACGGTCACACGCGCTGCAGTATAAATTGTGATAAAACGGCACTCTTGCTTACATTTCTCTTTTCTTACATTGTGGCGCCTTTTGATAAAAAGCAAACCGTGTCAAGTTGCAGACTAGACTCGAGTGGTAATGGAGGAACTTATCTTCTGAGTACTTTATAATAGTAGGAACGGTACGTGGGATTAGAGACATCGGCACTAGAAGTAGAATCTAGAGATCTAGATCTAGAGTCTAGATCTAGATCTAGAGTCTAGATCTAGATCTAGTAGCAAAAATGTTGGGATTTCTATCAAACAAAGTTATTTTATGTGTTAAGTCTATGAAGACATTAATGCAAAACAAAGTTTGCAAAGCCATTTTTAAAAATATTTCTATCATTTTCAGAATCTGAGTCATAGATCTAGAGAATCTAGATCTAGATCTAGCAGTGATTTAGTTTTTGAGTTTCATGGCTGCAACTTTGCTTCATGTCTCAGATTTGTTATGAAAAAGGCCTCATTTAAAAACAAAACATGTTATATTTTCAGATGCTGAGCAGTGAATTTCCAGAGCGGTCAATATGGATATATTTCTCGGAGGATTCTATGTGCTGACTGTCTTGTGTGCTTTGTTGTACATTGCCACACGAGCAGCGATACCGCCAGTTACTGATGCTGCCTTCAGTGCCTTCCAGAGGACTTACTTGATTGTCTATCTCCTTGCCATGGGTAAGTCAAACCATATTTTCCTGTCCTATGAACTGTGTGTATTATTGGTACCACATCAGCCTCATCCCTGGGTCTTGCTGCAAAAAAAAAATCCTTCCAGGAAATCAGTTCTACAGCATATTTTTGTTGTTGCATCATTTATGTTGTTGTATAATTTGATTAGCTAAGAAAGAGAAGGGCAATTTATATTGAGTCAAAAGAATTGAATATTGATCAAAGAATGTAAAGAAATTATTGTATGGCATACAGGTGTCAGTTTGGAGAAGGAGTTTATAATTATGTAGCTCCACCATTTTAATCTGAAATTCTTATGTTCAGGCTAACAAATAGGCTGATTTCAGCTTAAAATTGAAATGATGCAGCCATGGGTGTCTTCCCTTCTGAGCAAAATCCCGAGCTTTCTGTATTTCTATGATCATGCCACGGATAGAATGATGCCATATTGCCCATGGATCAACTCATTTCTGTGGTGTTTAGTAAGTTTTCAAGAGACTTCAAGAATTTTATACATTGGCATAAATTTTTATACCTCTCATGCTTTTGCTTTCTGTAGTTTGAGCTAGCTCTGTTGTATTCTGTTTGCCATACCCTTTCCCCATTGTTGTTGAAAAGTCAACAAACATTAATTTGTTCTTGCCTATAAATTATAATGTCTGTCACTTGTCTACCTAAAGTAAACTTGCATCTTAATTCTGAAAGTAAAACATTGTCCTTTTCAATATCAGTGTTTATTCCAAGGAGTTAAACAATAACTTAAAGAATGTATACACTTCAGACACTACCCAGCCAACATCCCTGCATCTGTCCAACATGTAGATTTGTATAGGATTTCCTCTGGATTGGTAGGATTACCGTAGGGGTGGATTTCCCACATCAAATCTGACATCAGCATGATGTGATAATCAGCAAATCTACATCAGAAAGATGCCATTCTTACTGTGCAAACTTTCATTTCCAAATCTCCTTAAATTTTCTACCACATGTTTGAATGTGTGCAAGAGTTTCATTAGGTTATAATAAAAATAAGCTGTTGTGAATGTGCACAGCTGTGGGTGAGTCAAAGCAGATTTTGTGTCATACATTTTTTTTCCCACAGCTGTATTTTAAGTTTAGTGAGACCACACGGGCAATTAATATTGCTTGGTTATCACACATCTAGGAATTAATGCAACCAACATTTTCTCAATCAGGAAGATTCAGAACAATCATGAGGATTGAAGTATAAATGCCCAAAACAGCAATCCTCGTTTAAGGAAAAAAGATTTCCACACATTCAGAGCACTCAGAATGTTATAATTTACAATGACAAAACTACAAGAGCCATGACGTCAGAGAACACCACCCTCTATAACAAGAGAATGCAGGTTCAGCCAAACACAACAGCCAGGTGCAGAACATCATGCTCTCAAAGGGAACATAAAATTGCAGTTGCTGAAACATTTGGAGACTCAAGATTAACACTAACAGTGGTGAAGGAAAATGCAGATTCATTTTGAAACTGTGCTGTATTAAGTCAGACAGTGAACTAAATTTTATCCACTACAGGACTTTACAAGACTTTATACATGTATCTGGTTGAAATTTACATTCTCTTACCCAGATGGGGCAGATAAATAGTTTTAATAGCTATGGAAAATAGAGTAGACAAAAGCATGGAAATTAGGTTATAATCTTGCTAGGTTTGTTGGAACAGTACTGAATGTGTGCTGTTGATTAAATCAGCAATTTAGTTTCCATTTTTATATTTTATTGACACAACAGGTAGATATAAAATCGATAAATTGCCTTTAAACATGGTCATAACAAGGCATCTAAGGCAATGCCCTCATGTAGAGGTTGTAAATGTAATTCCATTCTTCACAGATGGGTCGGGTAGGCTGGGCAGTGGGCAGAGCAAACTTTCACTGTCCAGTACTACTGGCACTGGTTTATCTCAAGGACCATTTTACAATATTAAATGACAAACAAAGAGGGGGAGGGGGATGCAGTTTTATTAGAAGTCCTTGTCAATTATGTACGTTTTATTGCAGGTGGAGGCATTTAATCATCAGCTGTTACAACTGCAGTCTGAGAATTGTTTTTAAATTACTTAAAAGTTTGTCTGCCCTCCTCAAGCTGTACAGATTAGAACAGAGTTTATCAATTCAATTGCCAATGGCCCAATTTACCTAATTACAATGTCTGGGCTGCAACTCAACTATCTTGGGTACTGCTGAATGACTAAACCAGACAGGGGCAATCTTTCTGTCTGCCAAGTAATTTTGGCCAGCCCCTAGGGCTGATTGAACATTACTGAATACACTGGTCTCTGAGCTGAAAGGCAAGAAAAAATCATTTCATCAAATCTTTGGTGCAAATTAAACATGTGTTCTGAACACCCCCCTCAAGATGAAAAGACAGAATCGGACAAAGTGTATATTTTACCACTATGTTATTAAATAGAAGGGGCTTAAAATGAAGTGAGAATGTCAGACCTTATGCATCCTGACAGTTTTCAAGTATGGCCACTACTGTATGAAAGGTTGTCTCTGCCAGGACTAGACTCTGTGTACACATCTGGACTAGACTTTGTGTACATGCCTGGACTGTGTACATGCCAGGACTAGACTCAGTATACATGCCCGGACCGTGTACATGCCTGGACTAGACTCTGTGTACATGCCAGGACTGTGTACATGCCGGGACTAGACTCTGTATACATGCCTGGACCGTGTACATGCCTGGACTAGACTCTGTGTACATGCCAGGACTAGACTCTGTGTACACATCTGGACTAGAGTTTGTGTGCATGCCAGGACTAGACTCTGTGTACACATCTGGACTAGAGTCTGTGTACATGCCAGGACTAGACTCTGTATACATGCCTGGACTGTGTACATGCCTGGACTAGACTCTGGGTACATGCCAGGACTAGGCTCTGTGTACACATCTGGACTAGACTCTGTGTACGCATCTGGACTAGAGTCTGTGTACATGCCAGGACTAGACTCTGTGCACACATCTGGACTAGAATATGTGTACACATCTGGACTAGACTCTGTGTACATGTCTGGACTAGCCTCTATGTACATGCCTGAACTGTGTACACGCCTGGACTAGACTCTGTGTACACATCTGGACTAGACTCTGTGTACACGTCTGGACTAGACTCTGTGTACACGTCTGGACTAGACTCTGTGTACACGTCTGGACTAGACTCTGTGTACACGTCTGGACTAGACTCTGTGTACACGTCTGGACTAGACTCTGTGTACATGCCTGGACTAGACTCTGTGTATATGCTTGGACTAGATTCTGTATACACATCTGGACTGGACTCTGTGTGCATGTCTGGACTAGACTCTATGTACATGCCTGGACTAGACTCTGTGTACATGCCTGGTCTAGACTCTGTGTATATACTTGGACTAGACTCTGTATACATACCTGGACCGTGTACATGCCTAGGCTAGACTCTGTGCACATGCCTGGACTGTGTCTGTGTCTGGACTAGACTCTGTGTACATGCCTGGACTGTGTCTGTGTCTGGACTAGACCCTGTGTACATGCCTGGACTGTGTATATGTCTGTACTAGACTCTGTGTACATGCTTGGACTGTGTATATGCTTGGACTAGACTTTGTGCACATGCTCGGACTAGACTCTGTGCACATGCTTGGACTGTGTATATGTCTGGACTAGACTCTGTGCACATGCTTGTACTAGACTCTGTGTACATGCCTGGACTGTGTATGTCTGGACTAGACTCTGTGCACATGCTTGGACTGTGTATATGCTTGGACTAGACTCTGTGTATATACTTGGACTAGACTCTGTATACATGCCTAGACCGTGTACATGCCTGGACTAGACTCTGTGCACATGACTGGACTGTGTATATGCTTGGACTAGACTTTGTGCACATGCTCGGACTAGACTCTGTGCACATGTCTGGACTGTGTATATGTCTGGACTAGACTCTGTGCACATGCTTGGACTGTGTACATGCTTGGACTAGACTCTGTGTACATGTCTGGACTGTGTATATGCTTGGACTAGACTCTGTGCACATGCTTGGACTGTGTATATGTCTGGGCTAGATTCTATGTACATGCTTGGACTAGACTCTGTGCACATGCTTGGACTGTGTATATGTCTGGACTAGACTCTGTGCACATGCTTGGACTAGACTCTGTGCACATGCTTGGACTGTGTATATGTCTGGACTAGACTCTGTGCACATGCTTGGACTAGACTCTGTGTACATGCCTGGACTGTGTATGTCTGGACTAGACTCTGTGCACATGCTTGGACTGTGTATATGCTTGGACTAGACTCTGTGTATATACTTGGACTAGACTCTGTATACATGCCTAGACCGTGTACATGCCTGGACTAGACTCTGTGCACATGACTGGACTGTGTATATGTCTGGACTAGACTCTGTGTACATGCTTGGACTAGACTCTGTGTACATGCATGGCTAGCTCTGTGCATGTGCATGGACTAGACTCTATGTACATGCCTGGACTGTGCATATGTCTGGACTAGACTCTGTGCACATGCGTGAATTGTGTATATGCTTGGACTAGACTCTGTGTACATGCTTGGACTAGACTCTGTGTACATGCTTGGACTAGACTCTGTGCACATGCTTGAACTGTGTATATGCTTGGACTAGACTCTGTGTATATGCTTGGACTAGACTCTGTGAACATGCCTGGACTAGACTCTGTGCACATGCTTGGATTAGACTCTGTGTACATGCCTGGACTGTGTATATGTCTGGGCTAGACTCTGTGCACATGCTTGGACTAGACTCTGTGTACATGCTTGGACTAGACTCTGTGCAGATGCTTGGACTAGACTCTGTGCACTTGCTTGGACTGTGTATATGTCTGGACTAGACTCTATGTACATGCTTGGACTAGACTCTGTGCACATGCTTGGACTGTATATATGTCTGGACTAGACTCTGTGTACACGTCTGGACTAGACTCTGTGTACACGTCTGGACTAGACTCTGTGTACACGTCTGGACTAGACTCTGTGTACATGCCTGGACTAGACTCTGTGTATATGCTTGGACTAGATTCTGTATACACATCTGGACTGGACTCTGTGTGCATGTCTGGACTAGACTCTATGTACATGCCTGGACTAGACTCTGTGTACATGCCTGGTCTAGACTCTGTGTATATACTTGGACTAGACTCTGTATACATGCCTGGACCGTGTACATGCCTAGGCTAGACTCTGTGCACATGCCTGGACTGTGTCTATGTCTGGACTAGAGTCTGTGTACATGCCTGGACTGTGTCTGTGTCTGGACTAGACCCTGTGTACATGCCTGGACTGTGTATATGTCTGTACTAGACTCTGTGTACATGCTTGGACTGTGTATATGCTTGGACTAGACTTTGTGCACATGCTCGGACTAGACTCTGTGCACATGTCTGGACTGTGTATATGTCTGGACTAGACTCTGTGCACATGCTTGGACTGTGTACATGCTTGGACTAGACTCTGTGTACATGCCTGGACTGTGTATATGCTTGGACTAGACTCTGTGCACATGCTTGGACTGTGTATATGTCTGGGCTAGATTCTATGTACATGCTTGGACTAGACTCTGTGCACATGCTTGGACTGTGTATATGTCTGGACTAGACTCTGTGCACATGCTTGGACTAGACTCTGTGCACATGCTTGGACTGTGTATATGTCTGGACTAGACTCTGTGCACATGCTTGGACTAGACTCTGTGTACATGCCTGGACTGTGTATGTCTGGACTAGACTCTGTGCACATGCTTGGACTGTGTATATGCTTGGACTAGACTCTGTGTATATACTTGGACTAGACTCTGTATACATGCCTAGACCGTGTACATGCCTGGACTAGACTCTGTGCACATGACTGGACTGTGTATATGTCTGGACTAGACTCTGTGTACATGCTTGGACTAGACTCTGTGTACATGCATGGCTAGCTCTGTGCATGTGCATGGACTAGACTCTATGTACATGCCTGGACTGTGCATATGTCTGGACTAGACTCTGTGCACATGCGTGAATTGTGTATATGCTTGGACTAGACTCTGTGTACGTGCTTGGACTAGACTCTGTGTACATGCTTGGACTAGACTCTGTGCACATGCTTGAACTGTGTATATGCTTGGACTAGACTCTGTGTATATGCTTGGACTAGACTCTGTGTACATGCCTGGACTAGACTCTGTGCACATGCTTGGATTAGACTCTGTGTACATGCCTGGACTGTGTATATGTCTGGGCTAGACTCTGTGCACATGCTTGGACTAGACTCTGTGTACATGCTTGGACTAGACTCTGTGCAGATGCTTGGACTAGACTCTGTGCACATGCTTGGACTGTGTATATGTCTGGACTAGACTCTATGTACATGCTTGGACTAGACTCTGTGCACATGCTTGGACTGTATATATGTCTGGACTAGACTCTGTGTACATGCTTGGTCTAGACTCTGTGTACATGCCTGGTCTAGACCTGTGTACATGTCTGGACTAGATTGTGTATATTAATATTATGCCTGGACTAGACTCTGTGTACATGTCTAATTTGTATTGTTTCAGGTGGGGACTGGTTACAAGGACCCCATGTCTATGCCCTGTATGAGAGCTATGGCATGTCTACAGAGCAGATTGACATCTTGTTTGTGGCTGGCTTTGGTTCCAGCATGCTGGTAGGGACAGTGGTGGGATCTATAGCTGATAAATAGTAAGTCACTGGAGAAATTTTTAATTTATTTCTTGTCTTCTTCAGCTGTTGCCTTGGTATTATATTTTTTGTATGGTAGACTAGTTCTGGACCAGGTCTTCAGATTTTCCAATTTTTTTAAACCTATATATGTTAAGTAAAATTAGTTTTCACCCACTTATAAGCTAAATACAGTGGTGACCCAAAGGAAGTTACAGTAATTCCAGTGTCTGGTCCACAGTGTGTTTCTGTGAACACTTTCAACAAAGATTTGGGGAAAACCCCCACAACACCATATGTATTTAGTAAATATATTATGAGAAGATTTATAAGAGCCTACAGTTCTTGCTTTTGTGAAAATTGTTTTGCTGTTTAAAACTGTAAATCTCCCATAGTTATACATACTAACATTCGGACCTTCTCCGGTTCATACTGAAAAGGTGCAATCATTGTCATTTTAAAAAACTTATGGGTTTTATAAAGGATGATGCCTAGAATGCAAACCGGTTTGTTCAATCTTTGTTTCATAGGGCAGCAGTAATATCTCACTGACTTTTACGACCTCCAGGTGACTGCAGATTTCAGATTCACACTGAGATCTCACACCTTTTGCATGATCTCCCATGGCCATGTTATGACAGTTAAAAATCTTAATTTTTAAAACACGCTCTTTCAGTGCATGTGTTCATTGTGATTTTGGGAATTGCTTCAGTAGGGACAGTTTCTTGGTATGGCCGATTAGAAAAAAATATGGTTGTTTGTACTGTAAACTCAAGTCAGTATTTCCTCGGTTCGGCTTCGCTTGGAAACTGTTACCACAGAAGCACTTCCATGAGTCAATCAATTTCTGTTCTTTACTTGTGTTGACATGGATGTTTCAGTGGACGAAGAACCAACTGTATCCTGTATGGTATACTGTATGGAGCAGCTTGTATCACAAAAGTATGTACATGTGTTGTATCAAAAGTACAAATGTACAGTTAACTGTTACATATTCAAGCAGCATCTCATGTGTTTTCAACGTTATACTCTGAGACACCCAAAAATCTGCTTTTAAGTTTAATTTTTTAGTACTTTCACATAGTGGCAAAAGAAGCCCCAATTATTTCCAGCGACAAAGAATTTACTGTCAAACACAGTTTTATATCCCTCATGAAAGAAAACGTGAGATTTTATGATGAACTTTGCATTTTTGGGCATTTGTGTGTGTGTGTGTGTTTCTGTGCAGTGAGTTTCAGCAATTTTCATGTCATTTGCAAAATCAGAATTGTTGCAGAACTTATACAATCAATGACAGGAGAAACAAATTCTTTGAAAGTTAATATACGATATAGTGACTCTTGGTGAAAGTACAAATATTTGTATCTTGAGCAGAATTGCTGTATTGTGATGCTGGTCGTACTGAAGCATTATGACTTCAGTCTCAGGTCTATGTCACATAAATTGAGTTGTAAGTCTCATGTGTTTAAACTATTTGGGATGATTTTCATATTTTCTGTCATCAACTTTTCTTGCCAGCATTTTGGTAATTTCTGGATCTTGATGATTGGTCGCCTGCTGGGAGGGACAGCCACATCCATCCTGTATAGTGCATTTGAATCCTGGATGGTGTACGAACATAACAAGGTCTGGTTCACAATGTGTCTCTTGTCATTAGAGCATTAGAGATGATTGTTCAGTGACATTCTTGAAAAGACAATGTGAAAAGTTTGAACAGGCCTCTCTAGATACATGAGAAGTGTAGTTTAGAGAGGTCAGTTTTCTCCCAAATACGGCAGTTGTGAAATTATTGTGAAAATATGTAATTTACAAGTGAAGAGATTCTCACATCTTGATATAGACAAGTCAAATCAGCCTTGGTATTAGTTGAATTTGGCTGTGACCTTATAAAGACATTGCATGTTGTATCATAAAAACCACAGAAAAACTGTGGGGTCGCAGCAGGGCTATAAGCAAAGTCAAAATTGGGCAAAAAGAAAAGGTTGTATGTTGCGAAGCCCCGCGTGAGAAATAAAACCCAAACAGTACAAAGCAAACTAAAGAGAAGACAGAAAATGCATAAATTTTCGGCTTTCGCCTTTGTTAAGTGAAAAAAAAAAAAAAAACGAACAATAAAAGACTTCAACAGGAACGAAGTGAAACAGTTTACTTAGCTGCGAGTTCTTGCTTCTTTAGCAGCACCAAAGCACGTCCGTCCGCCAAAAGCATGGAAGCAGGAAGTGACGCAATTGGTTAGTAACCAAGATGAAGGCGCCATATAGTGCCTCACAGCACAAGACAGGGATGGTGCGCAATGTCAGGAGTCGCAGTAAATGAAAAGAAAAAGAAAAAGAGATTAAAAAAATAAAAATAAATAAATAAATAAATAAACAAATAGATAAATAAATGAAAGAAAATAATAATAATAAAGAAAATTATATATAATATATATATATTGATATTAGCAACAGTGGAATTATCGAAGGCAATGTTGGACATTGATGCCATGGGGAGTGATAGTGCCGAGCTGGAAAATTAATCGTTGTTCGGTTTCAAAGCGTACATCAGCGCCTGCATGACAAGACTTGAGCCCCAGAATTTGAATGTCGTTGGATGGCTCATGGTTTTATTTCTCACGCGGGGCTTCGCAACATACAACCTTTTCTTTTTGCCCAATTTTGACTTTGCATGTTGTATGTAGTCCACCTGTTCAGGGCTGGAATTCATTCCAACAATTTTGGAATTCAGACATTTTCTGGTCTAGAGAAAATGCGTCTTAATGTTTACTGCTTCACTTCAGTAACATCCGGTCAGTTTTTCTTTGATCTCATTTTTTTTAAATTTCAAATTAAAACTTAAAATGAGATTGCTTGAAATGTCTCAAATTTGCCTTTGAAAAGCACAAAATCCAATTTCAGTAGCCCCCTGTTCCCCCACAATAACACTGCCCCTAGACTTCCAGCCTTTATTCTGGCCATCTAAAAACTTCAGACATTTTTTTCCTCAGTCTGTTGAAGGGAGAAATTAAGCCTGCACTGTTTATTTATGTTTCCTCAGCGAGGTTTTGACAGCAGTTTGTTGGGCAACATCTTTAGTTTGGGTGTCCTGGGCAACTCTGTGGTGGCCATCCTGGCAGGTCTGGTAGCCCAGAGGTTTGCTGACGCCTTTGGATTTGTGTGAGTAATGGTGCAATCTGTAACAAGCAAGAACTAGCACTCAACTGGACTTTCTCATGGTAGTCACGTATAGCAAGGATATCAATTAATGATATACTGTAGCCAAACCCTGTGTTTTCAGTGAGCTCTGCGGTAAATTTTGGGCGTTATTTTAATTTCTGACCATTTATCGACGTCTATTGAGTTTTTACCAGTACCTTGACTGATGAATTGTCTATCCCCATGCCAGCATCCCTACTTCAATCCGGCATAGATTTGTATGTGATTCCTGAAGGGGTGGTAGGATGGCCATAGGGGTGGGTTTCCCACATCAAAAAAATATAACAGGCTGAAGGAACGCTATCATTCCTTTGAACAAACTTGAGATCAGTCCAATGTGTTGGATTTGCATAGGGTTGCAGGCTGGGTACGTTTTTGCTAGTTTTGGTTCTACTGTAACATTTTGTCATTTAACTTTATGTAGAGAGTGATTGTTTTGTCCACAGCGCCCCATTTGATGTGTCACTAACAGTGTTGATGATCATGGTGGTGGTCATCACTATGACGTGGACAGAGAACTATGGAGACAAGACCAGCAACATCTCCCACTCATTTGCTCAAGCCATCAAAGCCATCAGAGAAGGTAAATCCTCAGTCTATATATGACTGGCGGCCATTCAAAATGAGACACTTGTCGCTGGGCTTGAACCAGAGAAATCGGGAGTTGAACTTGTTTGAAGGGTCAGATACCGATTATTTTTTTTACGTTAATGAAATGAGCAGATTTTAAGTATAAAGAGATTAATATCAGGATTTTCTGAGGTAGGTATCTAGCTGTTTTTTTTGTTGAGCCCGATCTTTAACCACGATTTTCTTGGGATTTCCGCCACTGTTCAGGGCTCACCCCCCCACCTCTTTAAACTGTAATAGCTTGGGCTAGAATTAAGCTTGGTCAAAAAATTTTTCACCACATGAAAGTGCATGAAGTAAGCTTTTACATGATACTAATAACTCTATTATGATAAAAAGCAACAAGTGACTCATTTTGACTGGCTGCGTGACATATACCATACAGTAACTGGATCTGGAAAACCAGATTTTTAGAGGGTGAATGAATAAGGCTGTGTTTTTTTGTCTTTGTGAAAGATTGAGTTGATTTGAGATCTTTGTTAGGTGAGGATTTTAGCCGTGGTCTATGTCACCTCATTTCTTAGTGTCCGTTGGTGTTTTCGTTGTTGTTTTTTGTTGATTCCTTGTTCTGGCTTCATTTCTCTACCAGCTTGCTCTCAAAAACCCTTAAAAGGGCTGTTTGTAACCCTCAGAATGGCCGTTTTAGCCTTCAGAAGTCCTGGGAAAGGATGTTATTTTTGCCCTTAAAAGGACTGCTCTGGGCCAGGCTGGCACCAAAAGTGTAAGGAGATGTGGCAGGAGAGATTGATTTTTATTTTAAAATTGGGTATTGTTGGGGAGTAGGTAGGATGGGTGTTTGTATTGGGATCATTAGTTGGGAAGAGGATTGCCTGCCCTCTGTAACACTAGAGATATTCCTTATTGTTAAGGCAGAATTTTGCCACTTGACTATGTAATGAATTGTGCAGCAGTTAAATAGTATGGGATTATTGCATTTTATTTGCAAATATTCTGCACTTGTTCTTTTCACAATAAGTTCATAAGCTTGTGGGTGAACTTGCGCGATAAGAACTAGTGCAAAATATTTGCTCAGAAAATGCAGTAATCTTTTTTTATTCTACCCCAGAATTTGATAATAAGCTTTTCTGTGATTGAAAATAAATCAAGTAGAAACATTTAGTCTCTAAGTTGACACGCCTTTGATTAGATTTAGGTAACTTCAAGAAAGCTCTGCAAGTATTCGTCTTTTGACATAATGACTTAGTCAAATCATCCCAACACACGCAACAACAAATCATGCCCTGTCGTGAATCACAGAAAGAACTAGTAGCGTTTTTAGCCTAACACAACATTTTAATAGCATTTTTAATGTTCTTAACCCTTTGTGTACCACCGACCGCTATTGCGGCCTACAAATTTAGCTGTCGGGATTCACAACAGGTCGCTATAGCGGCCTGCAGTGACTCCCGGTGTTTTTATTTTTCGTAGCGCAAGCGACAGGAACTTATCATGTTTACTTCCGTTTCTAACAATAATAGAGTGATTTCCCTTAATGAAAAGCCCGGATATGGAGCTCTCCTAGATCGGAGAGTATTTTTTCTGAATTTATTTTGTCGTTTAGAGCAATGAACAGCCTGGGTCTAACACTCTGAATTATTTCAAGAATAAAAATCAGATAAATTTCAGAATGTTACATGTCTCCAGTTTTGTTACATTAACAGTCTCTGTGTTCATTTTCCTCCATGAAAATACATACTTTCTGTGGTTTATTTCAAGAAACTTATTTTATGTAATTTTTTTTGTGAACACACCTAATATTTGGAACGTTTTCTCAGGGGGAGGGGTATTTTGAACTGCCAACATGGTCAGGTGGGTGGTACACAAAAGGGTTAAACAACATTTTGAATAGGCCAGTAAGAAGCAACTTAAATCTTACTGTCCCAATTTATCAAGCAGAATGAAAATCAAAATAAAATGTACTTTTTTACCACATATAACGTGATGGGGAAATCCAAGAATAGCTTTTTGAGCTGATGATCACCTGACGTTCATTTACCAGCAAGTACAGAGACAAGATCTAGCAAGATTTACTAGGCCCTAAATCAACAAAGCCTCAGTCTAATGGAGAACACAAAATAAAATCAGGGTGTAAATCTGGGTTACGGTTAAGCATGAATTATTGTAAACTGGAGAAATAAAAGAGATCTTAAAGTTGAAGCATTGTTCAGTGCATGATAACTTTATGTTGTATTCTTGTGCCTAACCTAACTCCATCCACACAAGAATGCAAAATGAGAGTGAGCAATATGGAACATTTTTTGCATGATTCTATTTCCAAAAAAGTGTGGGGAACTCTGATGTAGGGGTGTAATGATAATGTCGTGTGTAAAATTTTGGGCTTCAGGCATTGCAGGTAGGCTGTAATCACCCCTCCCTCAGGTACACTGTAATCAACTTGACGTTTTTATTCACTCCTACTTGAAATAAATTGAACACTGAGATTGGTTGTTTTTTTTTCTGCAGCCAGCCATAGGATAAAACTACGTGTATCATATGGTCTCTTATCTCTTTTGTCATCCTTCCAATCAATTGATCAGCTACTTTCCCAGCTGTCACATAAACAGTTGCATCAATCCATCTCTGTAGTAATTTAGACCTGATTCATCTTGGGACTGTCTGTTCTCACACATTCACCAGTCACTGAAAGATGCTGGGACTGTGATGTTCACCCTGAGGTCTCCCCCCCCCCCCCCCCCCAACTTCCTCCTGGTTATACACCACACTCCACCCACCCAACCACCTTTAATCCATGAAATGAATTGCCAGCTGTGTATAATGGTGAAATATTATAGTTTGTAATGTTGCTTGTAAAATGATAGAGAAGAGAATGACATTTTTGGAAAACTAATATTTTCTTTTTTTTTTTTAATTTTTATAATTATTGACATTGACAACTTGAAAAAAGTGCAGAAATCATATCTTAAATCTCAGAATAAGTCATAAAACCCACACCTTTCCAACCATCATGCTGTAAGAGTTAAAAGCCAGACTACAAGCATATTCTCTTTCGGTACTGTATAAGTTTTAGAGAGAATTGAAATAGCTCACAGAGCATTGATGGAACACAACATATCAGTACATTTGACCTTATCAAAACTAGGTATTCCTTATTTTCCTCTTTTATTTGCTCATGCTGGATGATATTTAGATCATGAAATATCTTAAGATTTTGATGTAAGGCATCGCAAATGAGGAAGTGCACATAAGATTGACCCAACACCGGAGACACTATGAAGACCTGTTGTCCACTGTGAAGAGGAGGCTTCATTGCAACCAGAGGCTTGTGGTGTGGCATTCCACCATTCTGTTCCCCTACAATCCTGGAGGCTGTGGGTACGAGATCAGTGATCAGTGAGTCTCCATGTTGAGGAGCATTGCCAAGTTTCCGAGGTCTTGGGCTTGGTGTTGTTTCAGGTGTATTTTGGAGGGAGTCTGGGAGTGGGAGGCTCTCGTCTCTGATCTCTCCCTGATCATCTATTGTTGTATGAACCATCTATGTGGCTGTGGTTAATCTTCCTTCATCCTGTTGTTGTCCACCTGCAGATTACAAAGTGTTGTGCCTGGGCATGATCCAGTCCTTGTTTGAGGGTGCCATGTACTGTTTTGTCCTGGAGTGGACGCCATCACTCAGTATTGTCCACAAACACAAGCCTGGAGTTCCTGGGGTAGTTGAAGAAGATCACACTGACATTCCACATGGTCACATCTTTGCAGCATTCATGGTGAGTACATAGGCTACATCTGCACACTGGATAGGTTCACATTCTCTTGATCTTCATTCTGTTCCTTAAAGTTCCTTCACAGAGAATATAGTTATAATGTGACAAAAAAAGAAGGAGAAAATATCTTTATGTCACAAAGACTGATGTTAGAAACAAACAGTAAAGAAACTAGACAATTAATTTCAAAAGAATTAAAAATGGGAGAAAACAACAACAAAAAAAAAAACCTAACTCTTGGACCACAAGTTCTTCTTCACGTTGAAAAAAAAAAAAGCGTTAACTTACTTTACTTTACTTTTCCGATCCAGCAGTCTTCTGGGCTTGTGCCCTTCGTCTTGTTGCCATAACATAAAATTTGTAGGTTTGGTTGAGTTGGTTTGTTCCAGAGTATAGAGTGTTTTCAAAGTCTGGGTTGGTTGGTAGCAGTGTAGTTTGTAAATCACGAAGTGATGGGCAGTCAAAAAGGAGGTGCGATACAGTTTTTTAGGGGTGAGGGCACAGTGAGCACAGGGGTTCCTTCTAGGGGTCAACTCAAAAAGTGTTAACAGGTAAAACAATTTATGAAAATGAGTAATTACAAATCTTTATAATTGGGTCAAAATTACAGACAGATTTGCTTACATTTTGTCGTAGTCACGTCAAACTGTCTGGTAATTTTTGTCCGACCAGCTGCCAAAATTCCATGTGGCAAATGGCAGGTTGCATTTTTCTCCTGCACCCAGAGGCTGTGACCTCATGACTTGATCAAATCATTGTGTGCTGTACATGTATATATCTCTGTGTTTCAGGTCTCACTCATGATTGGCTCGTCAATATTCAAACTGTTATGTAAATACACATCAGTGGAGTCCTTCATGAGGTGAGTTGTGTTCTCACTTCTCTTGTTCAGGGTGAAGGTGAACCGTGTCAGCTGTGTAGCGTGAAGAAGTTTATTGAGACAGTCTGGTATTGTGTTAGAGGACGAAAGAAGTCAAACATAACAGTGATCACTGATAAATTAACAATTTGTGGTGTGCAACTGTGGACAAATCTGCTCAGTGAATAAGAGGTTGTTGCCCATGCACTGTCTTTATCACAATCACCCAATGTTTACATAGTGTATGTGTCGATATTGATTGGGAACACAGCAGAATGTCAGTTCAGCTGTTGGATTCAATTTTTTTTTTTTTTTTGCACAAAAATTGCTGCACAGAAAGTAGCAATTTACTATTATATATTTGTGTAATGTGCCTTTATTGCTGTATTAATCTCATGGTCTTTTGTCATTTTCAGTCTCAAATTCATGTTTTTGCTTCTGTCATCTGTTTGTTGTCAGCGTCTGTCATTGTGTCTCTGTCTGTCCGCTCTTTCTTGCCTGTCTGATTTTGTTAGTGTTTGTTTTAGTTTGTTTTCCTGAACTTACAAGTCTGAGCAGACCCTGATACTTGGCCAATTGGTGTCTGCTTGCATTCCTCCATCAGGAAGGGCATGACAGTTTGTATCCCAAATGTCATACAGGATCTTCTGTTGTACAGCCCACAGTTATTAGATTGTGTAAGGGACTTGTGATCTTCCCTTAAAATCTCCACCACTATGTCAGCATAAATGTTATTGTGGTCTAGAATTTGTTGGTCTATAACTGAAACAACTACTATAGCACTATTGCATTATGATCCAAGAATTATTTGTGTTTGCCCCCCAGGTTTGTGTTGTTTGTGGCCGCCTTGAGTCTGATGACTCCCATCATGTATAAAGGGGTAAGTGGAATCTCCTCATCTCTCTGTGTTGGAATCTCCTCATCTCTCTCTGTGCTGGAATCTCCTCGTCTCTCTCTGTGCTGGAATCTCCTCATCTGTCTCAATGCTGGCATCTCCTCGTCTCTCTTAGTGCTGGAATCCCCTCGTCTCTCTCAGTGCTGGAATCCCCTCGTCTCTCTCAGTGCTGGAATCTCCTCGTCTGTCTCTGTGCTGAAATCTCCTCATCTCTCTCTCTGCTAGAATCTCCTCATCTGTCTCTGTGCAGGAATCTCCTCATCTCTGTCTCTGTGCTGGAATCTCCTCATCTCTCTCAGTGCTGGAATCTCCTCATCTCCCTCTGTGCTGGAAGCGCCTCATCTCCCTCTGTGCTGGAATCGTCTCATCTCTCTCTGTGCTGGAAGCGCCTCATCTCCCTCTGTGCTGGAATCTCCTCATCTCCCTCTGTGCTGGAATCTCCCCATCTTTCTTTGCTGGAATCTCCTCATCTCTCTCTCAGTGCTGGAATCTCCCCATCTTTCTTTGCTGGAATCTCCTCATCTCTCTCAGTGCTGGAATCTCCCCATCTCTTTCTGTGCTGGAATCTCCGCATCTGTCTCTGTGCAATAATCTCCTCATCTGTCTCTGTGCTGGAATCCCCTCATCTGTCTCTGTGCTGGAATCTCCTCATCTGTCTCTGTGCTGGAATCTCCTCATCTCTCTCAGTGCTGGAATCTCCCCATCTCTTTCTGTGCTGGAATCTCCTCATCTGTCTCTGTGCAATAATCTCCTCTTCTGTCTCTGTGCTGGAATCCCCTCATCTGTCTCTGTGCTGGAATCTCCTCATCTGTCTCTGTGCTGGAATCTCCTCATCTCTCTCAGTGCTGGAATCTCCTCATCTGTCTCTGTGCAGGAATCTCACCTGCCTCTGTGCTGGAATCTCCTCATCTGTCTCTGTGTAGGAATCTCATCTGTCTCTGTGCTGGAATCTCCTCATCTGCCTCTGTGCAGGAATCTCATCTGTCTCTGTGCTGGAATTTCATCTGTCTCTGTGCTGGAATCTCATCTGTCTCTGTGCTGGAATCTCATCTGTCTCTGTGCTGGAATCTCATCTGTCTCTGTGCTGGAATCTCATCTGTCTCTGTGCTGGAATCTGTGTAATGTATAAGGATTCATCCAGCCAACATGGGTACAAATTTAACTAAAAAAGATCAACTTTCACTGGTGGCACTTCAGTAAGATTCATGCACTCTCCAGATCCTGGCGGTTTACTGTTAGACTGTTTGTGAATGCAGCAAATGATGTTTTACTATTTTTAGGCTTTTATTCTGTATTTTTGCTGTACAAATGTTCATAAAATGCTGATGTCTTATCCATTGGGTCAATCACTTATTTTTCTTAGTGTTCATTGTTTTAGCTCTTCCACTTGAGAGCTGATGTCCATCTGTGTCAGTTACCATTTTAACTTGGAAATGTACAAGTTTGTATCTGTAGCTAGCTATGTCAATCTAACTAAGGAGTGTGCAGGTGTGTAGTTGTGACTGCAGGTGTGTAGTTGTGACTGCAGGTGTGTAGCTGTGACTGAATGCTTAAGGAAGAAGACTGAAGTTGAGAGAGGAATCTACAATAGCCAGAGACCAAAGTGGATGAGACTGGCAGGAAATCCAAGAGTTTGAAGTTTGCTGATGTTTCAATTGTATTTTTGTCCCCAGAACCAACTGATCATATTTATTGGTTTTCTGGTGTTTGAGACTTGTGTTGGCATTTTCTGGCCGTCCATGGGGACAATGAGGGGCAAATATGTGGCTGAGGAAAGTAAGTGGTGAAATCTGTCAGTCATTTGTTTGTTTAATTCAGCTGAAAATCAGCCAGAGATCAGTTATAACTCCTTTAGTTGGGAGTAGAAGCTGTGTATTCAGTTGTGAAGTGTACATTGCAGCATTTGCTACTGTTGGTAACTGGATAAAAGTGTCACATTCCCTTTCCAAAAGTTTGTCATTGTTTATAAAAGCTTTGGCTTGTAGAGTTGAGTCAATGTGGACATGTCTGAGATGTGGAGATCTGGTCTGATTGATCCAGTTCTGTTGTCTAACAGATCTCTCATTGTAAACATTTAGTACATTAGTGTGCAAGCTGTATTGTCTGAATTAAGCTACATTTTGTGTTCATTCTGTCTTTCCAGCAAGGGCAACAACTATGAACATTTTCCGCATTCCATTGAATATGATAGTGGTCATCATTTTACTGCAGGTAAGTCATTGTTTTTGTCGGGGGGGGGGGGGGGGGGGGGGGGGCTCCACCCATAAACAATGTACACTCAGATGGGGTTTTGCTCCCAGTATCAAAGAACCATTTGTGGGAGGAAGTGGGTGTCATGGTTGGGGTAGGTACATTTTCCAGTTATGGTCATGAGTTCAAAAGTTTGGTTTTATTTATCATTGTTCTGCAACTGAAAGTTGTTGGGAGTTTATAAAAATGATACGTCTCTAATGAAACAGTCGAATAGTCCATGAAATATGCCATTTAAAGTGTTCAAATATCAAAGATCTTCTCATTATTTAGAACTGGACTTTCAGGTTTTTATTGTCTTGAGAAACAAATCAAATCATCCCAGTGAGTGTTTGCTTTCAGCATCTGGATCGTGATACCATCTTCAAATTCTGCACGTTTTTCCTGCTGATAGCCCTGGTCTGCCAACAGTGGTTGTACACGTAAGTCACTCTGTCTGTGTGTGTTCACTGCTCAGTCGCACTGTTGTCTCATGTGTGTTGGGGATGATGTAGGGTGTTGTAGTCACAATCCCACAAGGAAGACCATCAGAGGGACTTTTTTCTGGTTCAGTTATTCCTGCCTGGTGATTTCCAGTCATTTCTCTGACAAGTTTTATCCAAGTCTGTGAGATCTTGCAAATTTCTCAGTTGATGTTACTGTTGAATGACTTTGTTGCACACACGCGCACACACCCCCCAAACCCCCCACTCCCACCCCTCTTTAATGATTTGTGCCACAATTCATATCAACCCACTCAGGTCAATGAGAGAAGAGTATTTAATTCATATTGTCAATAACAAATTGTTGGTACAGTTAAAAAAATGATGATTTCCTTTTTTGTGAACATAGAGATAATCATTTCTTTTACTGAACCCACGAAATTGTTGCAATTTTCTATGATTAACAGCACTTGATTTGTATTCTGTCTCAAAATGCATGAAGAAATTCAGTAGTGGGTAGTTCTTCAGTTCATATTTCATTGATCTGATGAAGTCACAACCAATCTCATGTCCTTTTATTAAAAAGAAACCTCTTTGTTCTACTCGCTGGGCTGCTGGGAGCCCTCTGTCTTTCTCTCCCCCTCCCCCTCCCCTCCCCCCCCCCTCCCCCTCCCCTCCCCCCCCCCCCACTTTTTATTTAATGTTGGTCATTCAAACTGCAAAGTATTTATGATCACAAAAAGGACACAACTCACCAACCTTTGGAAGCCACCAGTGAAAACCCCAGCACAGACTAAACCAGACCAGTAGTGCAATCAGTCGTACTGTCACAAAACTCTCTCATCTTTTGCGCAGTGATAACATGAACATGAACCAAAAGTGCATGTGGTGCATTAAATGCAATATGCAGCTTTCTTAGCTGTTCAAAATGAAACTAGATCACACTTATGCTTGATTTTTTTTTTTTATTCAACTATTTTCTCCTCTTCATCTCTGTTGAAATGTAATTGTTCCAATTTGGATAAATTTATATCATGGTTGTCCAATTTCACAATTTTTCCATGCTTTTAGAATTTGTGTAAGTGTTGCTTGCTTCAACTAAAGTCCAACTGTGACATGAAGAAAAAGCTGTATGTTACAAAGCTTGATGTGAGAAATAATACAGAAATGAAACAATGAAATGCTTCAGGCCCTGCCACTACTACCTAAATTTTCTGTCTTCTTTTTATATCTTGCTTCAACTAGTTGTCAGAGAGATTAACAATTTACTGAAGATAGCACTTGATTTAAGGTTTAGTTTCTGTACATTGTAAAACATTTACAAGTTCTTTCATTCATGCCATACGCTATGGTAAACATTATGTGACTTAACTTGCATGGCTATTACTGATGCAGCTGTGTGTGCTGGCGGTATTGTGACACAGATGAAGAGGATTTTTTTTTCCAGGGTCAAAGGCAACCCCATTTCATGGTTTTGTCGATCTCATTCTCAGTAGTTCAGCATACATTCATGCCATAGTCTCTGCCCTAGAGACCCCACGTATAGCTCACTTGTATTGTCACATTTGTGGGGGAATCCACAACTTTATGCAGGGAAGAAACACATTTTTTTCTTTTTAATGTGTTGGAGTTTTATGTTGTTCACTCGAGTGCATTAACATTGCATGGTGTGCATTAATGCCTTATTTAGATTTCCATGGCCAAAAATCTCATGTTTCATAAAATACTCCAGCCAGAACCGGGACAAGCTACAGTAGAGACTGAATTCAACACTGTTATGGCATGGCTAAATTTGTCATCAGTCTTTACGCAAACTGGATGATGTTGAAGATGTGTGTCTTTTCACTAGAGAAGTTTAATATTTTGTCAAATTTATCTGTTGCTGAGTATAAGCATTCCCAGCTTGATTGCTAGGAAATGTGAGATATGGTTGGCCACCCTGTCATCTGGTATATATATCATTGATGACCTTGGCAGTTGTTAGACTTGCTAGTTTCGCAGAAAACTCAGACAGACCATGAGATGGAGTTCTAACTTACCATAGTTTTTGCAGATGTTGTTGACAAAATTTGCAGTTAATTGCTATTTTATTGGAGCCCCGTGGCCATAAGGCATGAAATTTTAATTCATCTGAGAACAGAATGTTGAGTTATTGACTCCTTTCACCATCCAACATGGCGTGCTCTCTTTGCCTATTGCCCATTGGGCTCCAACTGTACATTTGAGGAATTTGGTGGCATTTTTTTTTCTTCAGTGATCCCAAGATGGTAATTTGCAATTTTCTGAGGTCTGTAACTTTATGTTCAAGCCCAAAAGGCCAAAATCTCTTCATTTTGCAGAAATTCTGGTGACAAAGAGCATTACTGGAAAGTCCATGTGATATTGAAATGAAACATGACAAATGATATAGAAATGAGAAAGAAACTTATCAGAACTCACATCTTGGGCCCTGGTGAAAAAATCTACTTATATTCCTCCATTAGGCCCTTACATACCACCAGCAGAGCAGTGCAGATCAAATGTTTGCACTAGATGCAATGGAAAGGTTCAGACTGCGCACGGAGTAGAGCGGTACAAAATTAGCCATACTCAATTTCTGCTGGTGTACTTGACTTTGAGAGACTGTATAGGCCTACTCATCAAGTTCAGCTACTTCAGTGTGCATTGGTGCGAGCCACTTAAGTACTTAGCTCTACCTGCAGTCTGAACACTCAAACTTTCTGCTGTGCTCAGCTGACCGTCTGTAAGGGCCAATTTGCATCATATTATTTCATTGGATTGAAAACGCTTTTATTGTCAAGGCACCAGTTTGTGGTGTGTTCTCTCATCTGCCCCGAAACTCCCAAATTTGTTTTTATTGTCTTCCTTTTCAGTCAGGAAAGTCGGCTAACCCACAAAAAATTCCCAGTGGTAATGTCCCTTTGTCGTACAGTTTAGCCTTACATCTTCCTTTCAGCATGCCGTGTTTCCTCTGACAACCTCACACTGTTTATACCTTGTAAAATGGTGCTGGTCAGGATGAGTCAGATAACACCAGTGGGGTAGTGGGAGTGGTGTCTTAATGGTGTTGGAGGGATGGAGAGTGCCGGGCATTTGTCATCATATTATTTTTAAAGCATTCTCTGGCTGTGATGTGCTCAAACTTAAGGACAGCAGGAACAAAACAGGACAAATGGGGGGTGGGGGGAGGGTGGATTTAGTCGCATGTAGAAAAGTCCCAAGTTAGAAAAGACAACTTTGCAGAGGAAGAAAAAATTAGAGTTGTGGAAGAAACTAACTGACACTGACAACATGATCACAGGTAGTTTGTTGTATTTCTATTGTGTTCAATGGTGGGAGAGTTGAATACATGATTTAGAATGAGGTCGTTTTCTGTGTTTCCACCAAATAAAAACTTGTAACGTTTTAGCATTTTGCAGTGGATGGCAAGACATCGGTAGTCTAATCGAAAACCCAAAGTGTTCACTGAATGTGAACTGTTTGTGGCTGTCATGGGGTGTATGAGACCTGGCGAATCTGACTCATTCTGACAACACACCTGCATCTCTGCACTCACCCTCTGACCAGCACACCAATGTGTTGTGTAGCCTGTGGCAGTGTCTGTGCTGACCAGTGTGAATGATAGATCTCCCTGACTCAGTCTCTCACCTAACCATGACATGGGGATCTAAGTTATTCACTGGGGCAACACAACATAGATTGCTTGTTGTATCTCAGTAGTTTGGTATCAGTGTACATGTATTGGCCATAAAGTTTCCCCATTTTCCTTTCCTGATGTAGCCATTTGCCTTCAGGAAACATAGCACATTGATAACATGCAGTCAGAGACTAGCAATTGTCTATATGAAGACCACGGGAGAAAAACAACTTAAGTCATGAAAAAATGTAAAAAGTCCCACAACTTCCCTCTTGCAACTGAACAGATAATTTTTTAAATTTTCTTTTAAGTTTGGTTAGGCAGAGACCAGGTTGATGAATCAAGTTGCCAATGGCAAACATCACTCTTTATAACTATGATCATGTCCTCTGTGATGTTCATATGTGATCAGTGAAACTTGTAGCCCACAAATGTAATGTATATGGGCCATTGAAAGTTGCACCAAAGTCTGTTTATGAGCAATGATTATGATGCAGTTTCAAGCCAAATTTTACACATAAAGCTCGTGCTTTTGAAGGTGGTTTCTTGGCTCACAGTTGACAAGACTTTGAGGATCTGTGCTGCTCCCTGTCTGATGCAGTGATTTCAGGACAGATTTCCATCCATAAAATGTAAAAATGCCCAGCTAACTGGTCACTCAGACATTGAAGTCTGTGAATATGTCCCGGGATGACCTTTGGTCTTACAGAACTGTTTGTGGAGGGGTCAGGGAAGTGAAGAGATGCAAGGCTTCAGACAATTTTCAAATCTTTGTGATTATTTATGAAACTCTAAATCTCATGGGTTTTCATTGGGGGCCCATCCTTCCAGTATGTACACCCAAAGGCTAGAGATTAGTTGCAGGACTGGGGAGCATGGCTACAATTATGTTAATAAATTAAGTTTTTGGTGGAGCAAATTCAAATTGGTGGTTGAAATTGGAAAATTGTATCCATGGTCAGGGGGTAAACTGTCATAAATTGCTTTTTACAATTTTCTTTTTCTTTCAGGAGAAGCAAAAACCGAATAATATTCTTTGTCAGACTTAATAGTTATTTTTTTTTAATGTAATTGACTCTTAGTTTTCAGAATTGAAACCCCAAATTCATAAGACAACCTGCGGGTTGGCAGGGGCTACAGGCTTGCCAAATATCACAATATTTTAACAAAATGGAGTTAGGGCCTGTTTACACTGGTAGGTTTTAGGAATAGAAAAAAGGAATGGGGGACTGTATGGGAAGAATTCTCCTGGCTTTCCGTCTTTTGTTTTCCGATTTCTCCCTTGAAACATGACCAAAAAAAACGATGCACATCGTTTCTCATTCAGAAAACTGAATGACTAGTGTAAACAAACAGCGTTTCGAAGGGGGAAATTGGAAAACAAAAGACAGAAAGCCAGGATAGTTCTTCCCACACAGACCCCTATTCCTTTTTTCTATTCCTAAAACCTACCAGTGTAAACAGACCTTTAGGATAGTTTACCATGTAGCCCTCAATGTAACCAGCAGGTTTGTAGAGAAACATCAAGGCCTTATCATCAGCATTGTAGCGGCTGAACACATATGTGCACAAGTGGGAGTTTGGGGAAGGGTGGAGGCCAAGCTTGGGTAAAGCATACATCGTAGGGGAGGGTTAAAAATGGAGTATATGTACTTTATGGACGGCCCCTGATGGAATCCAGGAACTGTTTGCTTTGTACTTTAACAAACATAATGGTGTTGGGAGCTGTCATAGCATTCTCGTTCTTCTGACAGATTATACCATTATAGAGCATTTCTGAAATAGCTAACCTTTTGTAGAACTGACTGCTTATATTTCTAAAGATGGTGTCAAAAATTTCCAATGGAACAATCAAAGAGTGATACAACTGGCAATTTGTACAAAGCACACAGTAAAATTGTTGCAAGTTTTCTGGTGAAAAATAGTCAGAAGTTATTTTAACAATTGAATAACGAGCTAAACATGGCTGGTGTTAACTGTGAGTTTATCTGACACAACAATTCCTCGTCCCTGCGGACATGGGATGTATGGAGACAGTCCAGAGATGGTCAAGTCTTGCTTATTGGAGTGGATGCTATAAAGGGTCAGTTGTTGGTGTGACATGATTACTGGCATAATTTGTTGCCAGGATGTTTAGGTAGGGTCAGTTGCCTGTGTTGAACCAAACACATGGAAGTTTGGCTTTTTCCAGACATCAACCTGGACAACACTGCCCTTACCCTGACCCATAGGGAAACTGTCCCTATGGAGGCACTTCCATGTGTGAGAGAGAAAGAGAGGGGTAGACTGGGAGGGTGCAAGTGGGGACCGCAGCTTCTGGTTATGGATCAGTAAGGCTGTTTTTATATCAGGGGCTATCCACAAAGTACTTATGCTTATGCTTAATTTTGGCCACCTTTAACCTCTTTTGCCCCCCAGCCACCCCTGCCTCTTGCAATTTTCCTATGATTGGTTTCAACCCCAAACCCCCCATCTGTACGAGCATATCACCACTGGAATGGTTAGTGTTCATGATAAAGCCTTGATAAAGTTCTATAAATTTGATTGCATTTTGCATAGACTGATTGATTGGCTCAGGCTAGAGTTGAGTTATAGAATCTACACCTCAGTTTGTTGTAATAGTAATTCTTAGATGTGAGCAATCGGTTTAACTCACTACCATAATATGTGCACTTCCCACACACACACAGGCACGCACACACGCATATGCATGCACGTATGCACACACACACACACACACACACCCCGGAACACCTTAGCGCTTAATTGAATACATTTCTCATAACCTGGGGCAAACCCTTACCCTCCTCCCAAGAGTACATATTTTAAGACTAAGACTAAGACTAAGACTAAGACTATAAGACTAAGACTAAGACTATAAGACTAAGACTAAGACTAAGACTAAGACTAAGACTATAAGACTAAGACTAAGACTGGCCCCTCACATATAAATATGTTTAGAAATAAATGATAGTTTGTGAGTCTCAGGAGGAAATGGATGAGGCGATGAACATACAGTGGGAAGAGAGTTGAGGCCGAGTGAGTTTGAGTACATTGAACATTTCAACTGTTCTCCAGGTCTGTGGGTTCATCCTGAACATTTTGCCAGCAGTTTAGGAGCTGCAAGGACGATGTCCTTTGACCTGCTGGAACACGAGGGGTTTGACTTCTCTTTTGGCATGCGTTTTGATGTTCATAAGGAATGAATACATCCATAGGTAGCACGCTGCAGTCTATAAATCTGTGCACTTTTGTACAGGTCATTTTGTCCAGCATGCAGACCTCGTGAGCTGTGTGTAGCTGTCAGAATGTGCTTCTCACTCAACCTTTTTTTTTTTATTAGTAGCACAAACAAATTATTGAAAGCTGGGATTCTGAAATGGGAGCTATGTCTGCTTGCCTCTCAGGAGAGTGATTATAGCCAAGGGAGGGATTGTCGAGGAATTTCAGTTAGAAGAGGAAGACCAAACTGGAAAGACTGTACTTTGTACTCTGTACTTTACTCTGTACTTTGTACGGTTAAGACCAAATGAAATACCATTCTACACAACAGTGAGGCTGATCACAAATCAAGAGTTCATAAAAAACCGCTGCTTGAGACTGAATCCTGTTTGGGACTCGTCAGTTACTGAGATTTGCAATGAATGTTAATACGATGTTTGGGGGAAGAATTGAGGAAACCTGGAATGGCAAGGGGGGGGGAGGAGTGTGGCCCAGGACTGTGAGAACTGCTGATTGAAAGACTTTGATCCAGTTGTCTATACTTGTCTTGTCTGTAGACCCAGCCATCCAGCATGGACTTCTCAACATAAAATCTGCTTCAGAAGATTGTAGAACTGTGTTACAGCTCTTAGCCTGTTCTAGTGCAGTGCTGGTTAATGTGTGTTTTATCTCAGCTTCTCTAAACCATTGGTTATGTGAACTCAGACCTTGGTAGAGAGTATAACCCAACAGCTGATCAATGCATGTATCCAGGAAATCTGTGAACAGGTCAGGCGACTATGTGGGCAGTGATGGTGGGCTGGACATAAATTGCTCATGAGTGGTAGTACTGGGAGGTGGGATGGAGGAGTGGTAGTCTGTTGCTGTAGCAATGCTGTAGTGACGTTGTCATGGGTAATACAATCTCTGGCTTCAGGAGGAAGTCAACAATTAACATGGGACTTTTCAGTTTAAATCCTGTTGTTGTTTAGTGTGGTTGTTGTGTCATTGCAGTGTTTAGTCTAACCTCGGACTTTGTCCATTCTTGTATGTTCAGTGTGGCCGTTGTGTTTAGTCTAACCTTGGACTTTGTCCATTCTTGTATGTTCAGTGTGGCTGTTGTGTTTAGTCTAACCCTGAACTTTGACAACTCTTGCATTTACATTGACATCTCTGATTGTTAACCCTGTAGGAGCCTCCAAGAAGAGCAGTAACAGAATGGGAACGTGTCTATTTGCTCAGTTTACCTTCATCTAACACCACTTTCTTTTGAGTTTTCTGCATCAACTGGGAGATACTTTTTTTTTGGTTCTTTCTTAGCAGTTGTTGTTGCTTTTTTCCTTGGCAGTCTTTTTCTTCCTACTGTTTGAATTGACTTGTAACAAATAACCAAGATAGTCCTGCAAGGTTTAGTTTCTGTCACCTGTAAGAGATTGAGGGTTGCCTAGATGAACCATGGCAAGTTTGCCAGCATGTAAAGTTCTGAGTTTTAAATTACACGTACTATTTTTTTTCTTTTTTTTGTTTTTTAGATGAGATATTTCATAGTGCAGGATTGCTCACCACAGAGAAGTAATCTTACTTAGTGTATGTGTAACAGTTCAGCAGAGAATAGAGGAAACTGGGGTATTAACATAGTCCAGTCTACTTAGGAAATGTATTTATGAACGGGAAATCTTCTTGCAAGAGTAGGTGCTAAATGCTGGGCCAGGTTTGACAGGTGTTTGATATACAGCTTATAAAGTGCTCAACTTGCATGTGGTAACAAACATCAATTGCGTTAGAGTGTGTGAAAGGTGATACTGCAGGTAACAGCTGCTGCACAGGTCAATAATATGGACTTTTAAAATATACGAGGAGAGAATAAAACTGTCGTGGGAGAGACAAAGTCATCTAGTGTGTCTGATCAGATAACTGGGGACCTGGATGAAACCTGCTGTGTGTGAACTTGGTGCAGTGTTGAGAATAGATTTTGTTTTTATTTTGTTTTGTTTTTTGTTTTTAGCTGTTTGCATTCTGTGTCGGCACAAATAAATTAATCATGTCGTCCCACTGACCCTAAACAGTTCATGGAAACACTGGACCTGTATGTACCCATGGACGCACAGAACCTTTATGTACTGTAGCATGATGGAATTTTATTGAACATAGCCAGGACCCCATGCATTTTGTTATATATATTATATATATAATGGATGGAAAGGGCTGGGTGAGGGACAGGTTTTTTTTAACAGGTCCAGGTGAGTAAATTATGCATGAACTTGTCTAAACCTGCATGGAGGCATGAGCAAGTGCTGATGTCCCAAATCTGTTCAATCAAAGCCTCATCAGTATGAGGCTGAACAATTAATGGTTTGTCCTGCTGAGTTAGGCCAGAACTTGTTACCTTTCACCATTAGCACAAGTTGAGCTGTTAGTCATGTCATGTCATGTCACTCTCTGACCAGTCGCATGTTTGGACATTTGGCTGAAAATGTATCACAGCTTGGAGAATGCCTTGGATTTACAGTCAAGTTGAGATAATTTCATGAAACTTGTGATTTCAGTGATACATTTTTTGTAGGTCAAAGTTCACCAGTTCCATTGTATCATTCTGCTGCCCACTGGTCTATTCATGTAGCACTCTGCCAGTTAGGCTTGAGGTCATAATGCTTCAGTCACTGACAGTTGCAGATTGGAACTGGACAGATTTTTTGGATGTTTTTTTCTCTCCTCATAGTACACAAAAATTGTTTGGTGGTGGTGGTTGGGGGGGGGGGGGGGGGGAGATTCTGGATTGGCTGGAAATATTAATATTGTATGTCATAAACAGTAGAAAATTTTTTCTTGGAATAATCCAAATGATTATCTACTAAAGCTTTGCTGGTGTTAGTTCAGGATTTTGATCAATTTTTGTAAGTTCAAGTACAATATTTAACAAATTTACATTTCGAGTGTAATTATGAACATGGACTGCAATTTTTAAGTGTTTTTATAGACAGTGGGCTAAGTGAGTTGCCCTAACTGAAAGGTAAAAATTGAAAATATCTGTGTACATGTTTGCCATCTACTCAGATCTCCAAAAGGCAGTGGCAATACACTGAAGCTAGTCAGTAGAAATGTTCACTCAGTACAACCTCCAGGAACTTTGCCATTCCAGCCAGAGATTCAGAGAGAAAAATTTGTCCAAATTCAGCCAATGTTTTTGAATGTCAAGATTCCTGACACTTGTTTGATCCCTTTAATAGCATTAAGTTTTTTTTATCTGTGTTGAATCCACAGACTGTATGAGGGTCTAGAACGGACGTCACGCCTGAGTGAGAAGGCAGCCACTCTGCGGACAGACAGCATGGTGGAAGCTCAGAACATGAAGCGCCCCCTGGAGGATGAAGAGGAGGAGATGGTGTAATCATTGTATTTACCGAGACCAGCGGAGGCTGAAAGCTGCATTCTGCCACACTGATCTAACTACGCAATTCCAGAGGAAGACGCGACATCAGTTTGTTTTTTTGTTTTTTGTAAATGCATTGACAGATCATCACTGAATATTTCTATCCATCAAACTCGGATTTTGGAGAAACACCCGTTAGCCTATAAGTAGATAGTTCATTGCCACAACCATGCTATATTCTATACAATATTAGACATTTGAAATGTAGCATTTTCAATCACGTAATCCATTTCCAGGAATTCTAACTTTTGCAAGCCAAACTTTTCTTCATCAGTTTTTTGTTTTGTTTGCGCCTCCAACGACAAGTCCAAAATCTGAGTTAGTTGCGTAGGAACGTACGAGTAATGATCTTAAGAAGGAATAAAAATATGATTAAGAAGAAATATTTCAAAATGCCATCTGTAAGTATGTGAATGGGAGCATGTTGATCAGGCAGACTATTTAACTGTGATGAACTTCCTAACACTCCCAGCCAAGATATTTTGCAGATTATCATGAACCTTTTTTTGATGACCCAGACAAAGGCTGGGGTTGTGTGATATTACAATTATGTCCCACCAGATAATCGTTGCACCTGTGATGGCCAGCCAGACGGTGTTGTCACTTAAGTTGACCTAGGGGAGATAACTTCACAATCATGATTTGCCGTTATGTTGAATGTTTACTGATTGCTTGTTCTCCACATCTCTTGGTTCGTGGTTCATGGCCAGGGGATTTATTGGTTTACAATGTTCTACAGCTGTTGCCTTGCTGGGATTTTTGGTTGTGTGGTTGTTGGGGGGAGCAAGCTGGCTGGCTTGTAAATTTGACTACAGTCCCCATGGAAATGAATGATTTGAACTTTGTCCAGGCTAGCTTGTTGGCCCTTGGATAAATTTGTGTGTCCAAACTTGCCATGGCCTTCTGAACCATTTTCTCTTAACTTAAAAATATTTTCTGACCTTAGACAAACTTGGTGCATTTATTTCTATGGGGACTATAACCAGGGCTCCCACTCTTCCGCGGAAACACGGAAATTCGCGGTGGAAGAGATCTGCGGTAATTTTTCTGATGTCCATTTATTACTATTATTTAAGTATTTTGTTGTGTATTTCTATGTGTAGGTGTAATGTATGGTCCATTATATCAAATTTATGCGCAGAAATGCACAGAATATGGTCAATCATTTAAAATTTACGCTCCGCATAGGCGCCGTGCATAGATTTCAGATGTTTTTTTTCTCAGTTGAGTGGGAGCCCTGATAACAGTGAGGTGACTTTGTCCATACTTCAGCTTGAATGGTGACTGACAGAAGTTCTGCAGAGTTGGCTAGAACAACGCAAGTCACTCTTTTTGTTTGTATGAATTCCTAGACCAATGATTTTCAGGTTTTTACGGTGCAGGCACCATTTTGCTGTGAAGATGTGACTTGGTGACTTTGACATTCAATATTTTGTACCGGTCAGACATCTTTTTTGTGCCATGCTTTTCTCCAGCACTCAAATGTTTTGTGCCCTTTTTTTTTTGGTAGTCATTGGATGCTCACCCATAAAAACATCTTTAAAAAATCTTTGTTTTTTGGTTTAAAAATTTCAATAGTCAAATCAAAGTTTTGTTCACACCCAGGACCAGAGCTTGGCGTGTAGGGTCACAGTGACCTGAGGAATTAGTGTGAATAAATTCTCCAAAAAAAAAAAGACAGTTTCAGTGTTTGTATTTACAGCACAATTTTACATTTAAACATGTTAATTTTTGGATTAAAATACGTATAAAAACAAACTGAAAAAAACCCACACGTCCACAGAGTTATTTCCAGTCTCTGAAAGTCTCCAGAAGTCACTGAAAACCTGGTGTCCTGGTGAATTATAAACAACATAACTTTGCTGACCAAACCCAGAGCCATTTGTTTTTTATCCTCTTGAGTTCCATGCTCAATTTATTTATTTATTTATTTTTTTGTATTTTTTTTTTTTTAGATTTAAACAGTTTTGAGTTTTATCGACAGATTTTCACAGATGACATCCCATTCTCTGCACATTGCATTCCATCTTTACCACATACTGATCTGTGCCTACATCAATGAGCTTTTTTTAAAAATGTGTAATGGCTACCAAATGGATCAATTTGCTCATGAGTCAGACAGGGCATGCATGTGGGGCTAAAGTTGTTTTTGGTTTTGGTTTTCTGCACAACCAAAGTATTTTGCATCAATTTGATTTCTAAAAGGTTGTACCCAGGACAAAATAAGGTAGAAATGCTCTGTTTTCTATTTAATTTTTGATTCACATATACTTAACCAAATAATGCAATTATGTGTATTCTCTACTAAATGTGATGTGACTATTTCTGTGTGTTAATTACTTTCATTCAAGGAGTACTTACATTATTCTTCCTCTACACAACATTGTCAGTCATTTTGTTGTTACTTTGATTAATGAGTGGTGGCTGGCCGACGCATAATAATGATTTAGACTTGAAGCAGTGAAGTTTTTGTTGAGACTTGCTTAAACTGAAGCACGTGAGACCATTTTGTCTTAATTTTTGATGTTATCAGGTGGTTTACTTTTGGAATAATTGATGTTTCTATTGAGCATTGATCACAAGTGGGTTAGTTGCCAGTTGGTGCCACTGAAGGTAATGTTTATTTTTTTAAGGTTAAGAATGGTTTTATTTTTTGTCCCACATTTGAATATTTATATAGCATGTAAAGTAGGACTTGACAGATGGATTAGCTGTGGCAGTGAAGGGGGGGAGTAAATGTATCACTTGTACAGTTTGTGTGGCCAGACCAGGAAAACTGTCATAAGTCAAAATCTCTACTTTTCAGGAGAAGCAAAAACTGTTTTATTCCAGTTGTGTGTTCCCTACAGAAAAACTACCTACTCCAGACTGATTCCTGAAACTAGGAAGTTGCTATCATATCCTCTTGTAACCAGCAAGTTAGATTGGGAAGGTCCAAAATTTTATCATATCAGATTTTCAATTTTTTTGAAAATTTGACATACGCCAGTTTTCCCGGTTGGCGATAAGTTGTTCTATGGGCATTGTCTGTGTTTGTACTGAGTATGTCAAGCTGAACTGTCCCAACATTTACATACTTGTTTGTAGTGACCAGTGGATAGTTCAGAAAGTGACCTCTGCTGAATGACTCACTGTCTGACTACCACTCATTTGTAAGAGAATACAGAATGAACAGGGGGGGGGGGGGGGGGGAAGTAGGACTTGACAGATGGATTAGCTGTGGCAGTGAAGGGGGGGAGTAAATGTATCACTTGTACAGTTTGTGTGGCCAGACCAGGAAAACTGTCATAAGTCAAAATCTCTACTTTTCAGGAGAAGCAAAAACTGTTTTATTCCAGTTGTGTGTTCCCTACAGAAAAACTACCTACTCCAGACTGATTCCTGAAACTAGGAAGTTGCTATCATATCCTCTTGTAACCAGCAAGTTAGATTGGGAAGGTCCAAAATTTTATCATATCAGATTTTCAATTTTTTTGAAAATTTGACATACGCCAGTTTTCCCGGTTGGCGATAAGTTGTTCTATGGGCATTGTCTGTGTTTGTACTGAGTATGTCAAGCTGAACTGTCCCAACATTTACATACTTGTTTGTAGTGACCAGTGGATAGTTCAGAAAGTGACCTCTGCTGAATGACTCACTGTCTGACTACCACTCATTTGTAAGAGAATACAGAATGAACAGGGGGGGGGGGATCTTAGCATTGTGCTCATGCAAAAAACCCTGCCAATTTAGAGATTCACAAACCACAGCTTGATCAATACAGACGAGAAAATTGTTTCACAAGTCTCACCACGGCAGTTTTATTACACAAATGACAGAGCTGACAATGTGAGCGTTTCTTGGTCTTACATGGTCACAGTTGGCAGAGAAAATTTACATTGAGACTGGGACAGAAAGTTGTTCTGGCAAAATTTGGTTAGGCATTGCATTTGTTAGTTTGACTGGGTGTAAGACCAAAGTCTCTTCCCATCATAGTTTCTAAACCCACTGGTTACCTGTGCTGTAGTATACAAGTTACAGTGGAGGACACTGTTCAAAACCACATTCTTTACCACAACATTCTATCACAGCCATAGATACATTTAGTGTGGCCAGACCTGTCATCCTCTGTGTCATTTAAAACTACTACTAGGAAGGAAATTTTTTTCTTAATTTTCCTTAACTCTTTAACTACGGAATTTTTTTCCTAGTTTTTACGTAATTTGGTTTTTTTGCCTGAAAACGGGAAACTGGAAGGAAAACAAAAATAGCCGTGGCTAACCCCATTGTCAGCTTTTTTTTTCATTCCTGTTAACGGCCAGATTTGAGCGACTAATATTAGATGCTTCGTAGTTAAAGAGTTAAATTGGATAAGTAACTGGTGGTTTCCTCTCAAACAGTTTGACCATGGTTTTTGGCAAATGATGAATCAGAATTTAATGTCATAAGAATTGATGCTGGGTAACCATTTTCAAAAATAATCTAGAAATCCGTCTAGAAAGCTACTTCCAGAGTAGTCAGTTCATCGTTTGTGACTCCTGGTACCCCAACACTGAGTGGAAGATACACCTTGTCTGTGGCATAAGCTTAATTTGCATTATCCACATATCTCACTGTTTAGTAAGGAATAATCATCTCTGCTCATTGTATCATATAAAGTTATAGTTTTGAGTATCAGTTCCAGTGAAAAGGTAGATTGTTACAGGCATAGATGATGCACACCAAAGTGTGTGCATGCTATCAAAAACCATCAAAAGAGAATCAAACTTCCCTAGATCAGTTGCCGTATGACATTGAAAACCAAAGTCAGAAGACTTCAGCTGTTGATGTGATGTATATATTTATATCTCTTTTACCCTGCACAGGATCACTGAGATTGTTTCCCACATGTTGTCTATCATTCTACCAGTAGTTTGTGTGCCTACCTTCCTTCACTCAGGACAAACAGATCTGCATCTGTTCAGTGGGGAATGTGTCAGTTGGATGTGCCAGTTTTCATGCCGTCCACTATCAGATGGTTCAGACAGACAAAACTTGCACATCAATTTTTCCTTGTTTGGGCATGTGGGACTGACACTAGTAGATTATGTTTGGCAGATAGTATCAGCTCATGCATCCACTTTCCTACTGTTGAGTCTCTCTATCAGAGCATGGTTACATGCTACATTACAACTATTTTGCGCTTAAATTTGCAGCTTGTGACTCACTATCAGTTGCCTGTCTGTTCATACATGATGAGGACTCTGGTCTCTCTTATCGGATATGCATAGTTTTCTGTGTACAAAAAGTTTCCTTTTGATGTTTATTCCTCATTGGCTTTATAATGACATCAGTAGGTAGCAACTCCTTATTTCTGTGTATGTGAGTTAGGTGTTTTTTATATTTAGCTGTTCCCATGGCAGTTTACAGAAGGTTCTGCATCGAAATTTAAAAATGAACCAAAGGAATGAAGGCTGTAAAACTTTGGCCTAGGTATTGGGAATTGGGGGTGGGGGGACTTAGCAACCAAGGCAGAATTTCAGAAAATGCAAAGAGGGGTATTTTAATTAGGTAGAGAATTGAGGGGGAGGGGGGGGGGGGGATTTCAGTTAAAGAGAAGAACTCCCAATTGGGAAAGAATCTACTCTGTGTAAGAGTGTGCAAGTCTAGCAGTGAAAAAATTATTAGATGACAGTTCAAAATGGGGGATGGGGGGGGGGGGGGGGGGGGGGAGAAATGGGATGGAGATATGGGGGGGGGGGGGGGGGATGTTGCCTGGGACTGTGAGAATCACTGGTTTAGTATCCTGAATGGTGAAATCAAACATGAGTATCTGTCATTTGAAATGAAATTTTTTAATTCAGCTTTGAGTGCCAGAGATATTTATATCATAGAACAATATATTTACTTTGGTGATAATTTTGATATGATGTTAAATGATGTTATTTTTGATATTTTGATCATTTCTGTAGTAAAAAACATGGATATAGTTTGCAGCAAACAGCTTGTAGATCACCTTTGGTTTCTTCAAATGTCATAATGTTTCTCGAGTTTTTCTGTGGAGAAATAGTTGCACAGTTAGAAAGGATCTGAAACTGCAACGCGAGACTAAGCAAGAGGGACCTTTGTTGTAGTGAAGTTGCAGTATGCACATTGTGCTGCTCAGTACTTATCATTTTCCTGAATGTGTATGGATTCATTTCATGTACAAAATTTTGTGGGCAATATTTTAATTCTTAACTATGCTTTTTTTTCAAATTATTGTCATTTTGTTTTCTAGTGCTGTTGTTTTTTTTTTCTTTCACTTTTTTGTTCGAAGTGGTTATTTTCAAGGTATGCCTCAGGGCTAACGCCAGCGTTATTTTCAAGGCATGTTTCATTGACCAATCAGAAGCTGTTTCAGTATTAAGGTAGGCGACATTTATGCATCCTATTCCGATTTTATATCAAAGTTGGAAAAATATAAATCTGAAACCTGGAGTTAGTTTCAAGGTATGCCTTGTAAATAACGACTTGCTTGACTAATCAGGCGAAAAGGTAGCTGGGGTAGCCACTGGTGATCGATGTACACACAAGTAGGTATGCCTTGAAAATAACGCTGGAGTTAGTTTCAAGGTATGCCTTGTAAATAACGGCTTGCTGTTGTTTTTTTTTAATGAACTGCCATTGTTTCCTGAGACTTATCCTTAACTTATAGACCCAGTGGGTCGGGGGTGGTGTCAGGTTGTGGGGTAAAATGAATGTATCCAATATTTACAAACTGATTTAGAACCAACAGTGATTCCTGTTGTCAAATGTCGTAATGCTTGTGGTGTAACCTGTTGGTGGTTTACTGCATTGCTCGACAGTTTTATGAAGGAGAGTTAAAATGACAAACCGTGACAACATATCCCCATGGTGAATGCCCTGGGTCAAAGAACATATCCCCATGGTGAATGCCTTGGGTCAAAGAACATATCCCCTTGGGGAATGCCCTCTGTCAAAGACACTGTTCTCCCTCAGCTGCTGACTCACAGCAGACAGAGACACCCATTGCCTGTCACATTGAGCTGCCTTCACTGGTCATGTCCAAGAGGCAACTAGAGGCTCACACATCATTATTATCTGGCCAGTGGTATTGTCATCCCCCTACAGCTGGTATGAAATCAGCTGTGCGTATTCAAGATTATAATCATGTCAGTATATTTTGATGCATGACACATGATTTGTACAACATTCCTACACATCTACCACAAGATATTTTCATGCTGTCAGTGTCAGTCACTTGAGAACATCCAGAACACTTATCTGGGAAATACTTACCTGGAGATCATACCAAAGTTACACCTGGAAATCATGCCTGAGCCACTTGATACAAATCTTTGTATTGTGTTGGGTGCTAGAGCAGAGTTGACCAGAGTTAATGAGAAGAGAATTGGTCATCATTTAGGGTCAACTTTAGATGTTTCGGAGTTCTGAGCTTGTGTGTGTCATTTAAATCCTTTCAGTAAAAATCAATTTATGTGTGATTGTAAAAATTTATAAACTTGAACAATTTTCTTGTTTTGCCTTTCATACTACAAGAATAGCCGCGAGTTTACACACACCAAATGACATATCGACGGTGAAACTCGGAAACCAAGTCCAAAAGTAGGTCAACTCTGATTTTTTGCTAAATGCCACCGCGTGACGATTGTGCACCATCTACATCAATATTCTAGAATACCAATAGAAACTCTTGTATTAGTCATGTGTGCAAACCATTTAACTTGAATGGTTCTTAAATTGCATTTGAACAGCAAAGTAGTTTTTTTGCAATTTTCTTAGAACAATGGAATTTGGAATTTACACGGTTTATGGGTTTCTTTGTCAGTACATGAGACTGACCAGCTGCAGTTTGATCACACTTGACATGGAATAATGCAAAATAGTCATGTGTGCAAACCATTTAACTTGAATGGTTCTTAAATTGCATTTGAACAGCAAAGTAGTTTTTTTTGCAATATTCTTAGAACAATGGAATTTTTTTTTTGCAGGTCTGGGATATTTAATTGCAGGCTTTTTTAGTTGTTGCCAGTTGTTGTTATTTTTGTTTTTCTTCTTCATTGCACCAAAGTGTGGACCCATAACTGTAGAACATTCTAGATGTGGAGAAATGATGTGGTTTTATTTATAGCTTTTTACTAAAGTGTGGCTGACAGTTGGGGATTGCTTAGTTCGCTGTACAGAGAATCCCAGAGTCTTTTCTTTGATGTGGTCATGGAATTTGGTGACGGTGTCTTTTGTCTTGGAGAGGATTTTCTGCACTGGCAAATGGCCCTGAAAAATGTCTCCGGCAACTATTTTAAAGTGATTGGTGAACAGAACTCACAGATTTTCTGCAGGAATCTAACAGTTTTGACACGCCAAGAGAAAGACTCGGGGGTTCTCTCAAGACGGCGGGGTATTGAATTTACTGGTGATTGTCTTGTGTGCATCAGTGAGAGAGAGAGGGGCGAAGAGAGAGTCACATTTGTAGTGCCCATACCAAACTTTATTTATCATGTTACATTGTTTTTATCACATTTTTGGGATGTTTTCATTGCCAGGTTAAAAAAATATATATTATCTTTTGTAATAAAATAATTTTAATTTTAAACTTCTTCGTTGTTTTTTTTATGCACGTTTTGATCTTTGATTCGTCTGTCTGTCTGCCTGTCTGTCCGTCCGTCCGTCTGTCTGTCTGTCTGTCTGTTTGTTTGTCTGTCTGTCTGTCTGTCTGTTTGTCTGTCTGTTTGTTTGTCTGTCTGTCTGTTTGTCTGTCTGTCTGTCTGTCTGTCTGGTTATATTATCAGTTTGACTTTTTCATGATTTCTGAGAGAGAAAATTAGTATTGCCATTAAACAGCCAAAGAAAGAAAGAGGGCAGAAGCTCAACCAGCCATGTTGTCAGGTCACGGGTCGCCAGAGGGTTCAATCAATTGTACAGAAGGCAGAAAATGTTACAAAACAGCAGAGCACTCTCTGGGCCACACAGACATTGTAGGATCCAACAGGTGTTGGAAGGTAGCACAACACTTTCTCCTTATTTGGATATTTGCACTAAAGTGTTTCCCGTAAACAGTTAATTTCTGTCCACTAGCCCGAGGGTCTCACAACCGGACCAATTGACGAAATGAAGTACAAGCACTTATGCATAGCTAGATTCCTACCTCCCAGACGACACGCCAGCGGACGAGAAGGCGTATACCCCCCGGGGGAGTTAAAACCCCACCCCTGTCACAACAGCCACACCCCGGAAGCGTATGTCCAGGAGACAATCAAGTCTGAGGTCAGAAGTTACAACACGTTTACTTGCTGTATATGGGGCGGGGGGGGGGGGTATTTTTACATAGAGAGGGGGTGGGGGGGGGGGGGAGAGTCTCAAACTTCAAACAAAATACACATCATGCAATAGTTCTACCTTTTTACAGTAGTGGCTCAGGGCCAAAGAGGTTATATATAGATTTATTAGAAACTCTTTGCTCAGGGCTCAGGGCTCAGGACTCAGGGCTCAGGGCTCAGGGCTCAGGGCTCAGGGCTCAGGGCTCAGGACTCAGGGCTCAGGGCTCAGGGCTCAGGCTTTGTTGATCCTGGAAGCGTTTGTCATTTCGTCCCTTTAGAATGACAAGGTTTCAACTCTGACAAGGTTTCAACTCTGACAAGGTTTCAACTCTGACAAGGTTTCAACTCTGACAAGGTTTCAACTCAGACAAGGTTTCAACTCTGACAAGGTTTCAACTTTTGACAAGGTTTCAACTCTGACAAGGTTTCAACTCTGACAAGGTTTCAACTCTGACAAGGTTTCAACTACCTTCCGTCAACTTTGGAGAAACTGATGATTGAAGGTTCATGTGGTCATAGCTTTTGGTGATACGAGGGTTTTTTGTATTCTTTTTAGTAATACCTGTCACAAATCCCAGACTGGGAGATGCGATGGTTATAACAGGACAACAATCACGAACGAACAAGTATAACACTTAACAGAACAACCCATCAGACTCACACATTTATTAAACATAAATATAAAGATAAGGATAACAGTGCAATTACATACATACATACATTATATTCTTCAAGTTAACTGCCGTCCACGGCCTTCTTCAGTAAACACACTTCCTCGGGTCCACAACCCGGTAATTACTTCTAAAGACACCTCGGCCTTAGCCTCTCCACTCAGGGTCTTAATGACACACTAGTATTCTTTCACACCACAGTCTCTCAATAGCGCCTCCCTATGGCAATACACCTTAGCCTCCTATACACCTCACGTGGCCATAGCACGTTAATACTTCAATTCACATGAATATCTCATTCGCACAGTAATACATCCATGTCACAATAGCACATCTTAATAGCACATTCACAATCCTATATACATCCCTGTCTGTGGCCAGACTGCCACGACTCATGTGCTGCGACTGTCCTACACCGACAGCTTCACTCCTGGCCTATGTGTGGCCTTCGGCCCTATGCTGGCCTATCCCCTGTGCTCACCGTAGGCGGCTCTTCGGCCCGACCCCGGCACCTACAAAAATAACATTACATTGGTATAATACCATACCATTTCTAATCACTTCACCCCTCATTACAACTCATGAAGCGTACACACAATAGTTCACATTTCACTCACCAAACATCTTACGGTAACACCTCCACCGTATTACACCCTACTCACTCTCGCTACAAATCCATGAAGCTAACTTCCATCTATCGCTCATGGCGCACATTGCTATATACAGTATCAAGGACTTCCACATTCCTCACATATACTTATTTACATCATGGTCGTAGACGAATATAATACATCAATCATAATTATCAATCATCGTTCCACCTACCAGTCATCACTGGAAAATACTGTCACAATCTCCCGACTGTTCTCACTCACGTCCGTCCCCTGGGACCTTCTAACTTGCAGTGATAGTAGTACAGCGCTCTCGCCTCATGCAGACCCCCCCCCCCCACTCACAACATGCACGCTTTTCATTACCCGTGGGCCATGGGTTAACTTTACTCTACCCCCTTCCCCCGTAACTACTGAATCCAGCTCACCTACTCGTGACAATACCTACAAATTACACACCGCATCTGCTTGGTATTTTGACACACAGAGAGGGCTTGTAGAAGAAGTTGTGCAGTGTGTAACTCAGTTCAGCCAAATGGTGGAGATAAAACCTTTACCATTCCAAGGGGACGATCTCTTCTCTCTCGTCATTCCTAAACCATTGGAGATTCAGCTCAGTGTAGTCCTAGATGGAGATTCAGCTCAGTGTAGCCCTAGATGGAGATTCAGCTCAGTGTAGCCCTAGATGGAGACTCAGCTCAGTGTAGCCCTAGATGGAGATTCAGCTCAGTGTAGCCCTAGATATGGAGATTCAGTTCGGTGTACCCCTAGATGGAGTTCAGTTCAGGGTGGAGATCAAGGATTTGAGCATCACCAGCATGCCTCATTAGATCTGTATTATCTTTTCCATTCTTGCTTCATCTGACAAGAACGTATTGCTGACCTCCTTTCCCGCCCTGTCCTCCAAAAATCACAGCCAGGAACAGGACCGTGAGATTATGAATCGTTTCGGGAAAAGAAGAACAGCTAGACAAGCTGTTATAATAATAATAATAATGATAATAATAATGAAGATCATTTATATAGCGCCTAATCCAAACGAGTTTGCTCTAGGCGCTTTACATTTGCATCTCCCTCACTCTCTCTTTCTTTCTCTCACCCTCTTTCTCTCACTCTCTGTTATGAAAAGATAATTTCCCTGTCTGAGCAACTGGCGATTGAGCACATCTTGTGTTACTTCGGTCTCTAGGTGTGTCATCTTATTCACAGACGAAATGATAAGCTAAAATAATAAACCGATCTTGAATGTGTATCTGAAATATTTGTTCCATGCAGATGAAGGGGGGGGGGGGGGGGAGATTATCTGCATTACCTGGCTTTGGTTTTCTCCCTTGGTCCGCAAGTTTCAATGTCACTGTCAGTGATTTCTGTTCTTTCTCATCTTCCACCGTTTTCATTACTTTCATCAATTTGCTTGGCAAGAGATGACATAAACACTGTTTATAATCATGACATCTATACTATATATATTTGTGGACTTGAGAGTTTTCGTTGCAAAAGGCTTCTGAACCACTCAACACTCAGACTTCAAATTTTATATGGTGCATCAGAATGGATGTAAGGCTGCACAGTTTTTAATAGAAGTCTCAAATCGGTATAGTTTTTTTTTTTATTGGAAAATTATTGTTTCGCCATCATTCAGATCTATTTCGAGTCATGGTTCGCCATTTTAAGGTTTCGTTATCATTACCTGCGATGTGTTCACTATCAAACACACTAACCCGTGCGCAAATCATGCAGTTGTACGGGATGCGCAGGGTGTCAACTCACAAAGGCAGAGCAGTAAGACTTATTTAAAAACAAACAAACAAAAATAAAATAAACAAATAGGAACAGGCCAGATGAAGCAGGTCCATAATAACCACCCAGAACTGAAACCAATATTCAAACCGATTTATCCCCGGCAGGGCCGGGGACCTCAGCTAGTATATAATGTTTTGATTTTCTCCCTGCATCTCACAGAGACATCCAGCGACTGAGCCAGTTGTCAGGTGACCTCAATCTGACCGCCAGAAATCTGGACTCTGACAATGATTCTGTTTTTGGGTAATCAAATTTTTCTTTTTTTTTTATTTTATCTTTTTTTTTTTCCCCTTTCACTCCCTTTCCGCTAATGTTTTTTTTCTCTTTTTTTTTTCTCCCTATTCTTTAACCTTTTTTCTTTCTTTCTTTTCTTTCCACTTACGATGATTACGTTGATCATGGCCACAGCAGTTAGGCTGTTTTGTTGTTGTTGTTGTAAATGTCTTCAAAATTTTATTTCTGGTGCACGTCACAATGCAGGTGGTTATTTTACAGTGGAATGGCATGTGAGCAATGCAAGCTGAGATGCCACCTTGTACTTACATGTGACACTGCTTCACGGCAGGTGACAGTGTGACGTGTGTAAGTTATTGTTCACGTCATCCGACGTCCTGACCACCAGATTTGACCTCATTCAAACTGACAATGATAAAGATCAGGAAATGAGGTCACGATCTCTTCCTTGTCAGATTGTGCGTTGATAAATGAGCCAGGAAACCAATAATGACCTGTCCAGATTTATCTATCCAAATCTCCTACAACAGCTTGACCCAGACTGACCCAGAGCGTTTGATCAGCACAGATTGCTGCGAGGAAAAACGCTCTTTATCTGCTTGGTTATTAATTATGACTAGATTTCCATACTTCCTCCATAGTGAAGATCTAACTTTTTGCTTTCAAAATTGGGAATTTCTCTTCTAAACAATTATAATTTATAACAATTTTTGTCACTGATATATATTCCAGATGCATACATTAATATTATTATCGGGAAAAAATATTTGGATCATAGAAGAGAATGACCAGAGAATCCAGCACTCGGTCATAGCAGTTAATTTGAGATTGGCTCTGTTGCAGTGAAATTAAATTTGGCTGATATTTTCTATTCTGTGCTCGTGTCAACTCTTTCTTCCACAACAGAAGCTCTTTTCAAGATTTTATATTCCATTTGCAGCTCTCCCATCAAACCTGTCTACAAAAAACGGGGCTCCATCTTGAAGCGGAAATCATCATTTGGGGGTTTCACTGCCCCCAGCACCCCTACTCCCAGAAACACCAAGAAGATACTCAAGAAAACGGTATCGTTTGGGAATTTGGCCGCGCGTCTATCTGTGACCAGTCTGAACTCTGGACCAGATCGCAGATTGTCCAGTGTAGGAGATGTCTCTCAGCTGGTCGAAGATGACAAGGTAAGGGAACTACCACCTACCTAGCTGCCATCAGATTAAGCAAATCTTGGACATTTTATAACATTAAATGAACTGAAACTGAGTTCTGAACTTTAAGAGATCTCCAGTGGGAGAGAAACCCTTTGACTTCCTGTCCTTCTTTCAGGACCAGGCCGCATTCTGGTCAAAAGTATGTCTGGATATTTTTCCTGTAGTTTTTGGCATGATGGTTATATATGAACGTCTGGATTTTAAATTTTAAATTAAACATATTCGTATTTCAATTTTCAGATAAAGCTTCATGTACATATCGTGCATCTGTCTACTCTTTGATGCATTCTTTTTTTCTACCCTGCAATATCTTTGCCTGTCCACGTGCCTACTGTGGAGTGTTCATTATCCACTATGCCAAGTTGTGTTAAACATCCTGAACTAGTTCTCTGGTGAAGAAATAATGTGTTTGTACCTAATCTTTCCTTGTGACTCAGGACTGGGAAGCTGGGAAGCGCAACACACGGAGGATGTCAATGATGTCTAGCTTGAGGGAGGAGTTGATGCAGGTGAGTGAGTGACCGTCTGAGTGAGTGAGTGATTGAGTGAGTGAGTGAGTGAGTGAGTAAGTGAGTGAGTGTGTGAGTGAGTGAGGGAGGGCGTGAATGAGTGAGTGAGTGAGTGAGTGGACTGAATGAGTGAGTGAGGGAGTGCGTGAGTGGGTGGGAGGGTGAGTGAGTGAATGAGTGAGTAAGTAAGTGAGTGAGTGAGTGAATGAATGAGTGAGTGGGGGAGCGAATGAATGAGTGAGTGAGCGAGTGAGAGGGAGTGAGGGCGTGCGTGAGTTGGTGGGTGGGTGAGTGAGTGAATGAGTGAGTGAGTGAGTGAATGAGTGAATGAATGAGTGAGTGAGGGAGTGAGTGGGGGGGTGAATTAATGAGTGAATGAGGGAGTGCGTGAGTTGGTGGGTGGGTGAGTGAGTGAATGAGTGAGTGAGTAAGTGAGTGTGTGACTAGTGCGAGTGAGTGAGTGAGTGAGTGAGTGAGTGGGATGGACTGGATAAAGTAAGAAAGAGTTAGATGGATTGATTGATTGATTGATTGATTGATTGATTGATTGATTGATTGATTGATTGATTGATTGATTGATTGATTGATTGACCCCCCAACAGCTGGACAAAGTGAAGGTAAAAAGATTCCAAGACCGCCAAACTCAGCACAAACTCAAACATGCCACGGTGGAGAGAGAGAAATCTGAGGAAATCTTAGGGAACAAGAGTGCCAGGGAGAACTTTGCTCTGGCTAAACATAGACCTAGTGTGCCCACACTGCCTGTCTGTAGGTCTGTACAAACATGGACTCTCTCTCTCTCTCTCTCTTTCTCCCTCTCTCTCTCTCTCTCTCTCTCTCTCTCTCTCTCTCTCTCTCTCTCTCTCAATCTCTCTCTTATTTGCTCTCTCTTTGTCTCTCTCTCTTATTCTCATTCTCTCTTACTCTCTCTATCCCTCTCTTTCCCCTACTCTCCTCTCTCTCTCTCTTACTCTCTCTCTCTTACTCTCTCTCTCTCTGCTGTCTCCCACTCTCTCTCCTCCTCCTCTTGCCCCCCCCCCCTTCTCTCTCTCTTTCTTTCTCACTCCCATCTCTCTCTCCTCTCTCTCAGCCTCTCTCCCTCCTCTCCCTCTCTCTGTCTCTCTCTCTCTTTCCCGTCAATATTTCCCCTCATTCATGCCCTCTATCTCACACTGTTCTATCTGAACGTTTGCCCTGCCAGACCCAATCTTTTGTCCTAGCCAGAGAAAACTTTGCTTTCATTGTTCAAAGTTCTGAATATACAGCTACCATACAGCTTTCATTATACTATACACACATCGGAACATTGGCAAGTCTTCCCCTACTTTTTTTTAAGAACGTACATCCACCCACCCAACTGCTCACCTCTACTGCACGCTGTACTCACCACCAACCCCACACTGACCTATAGATCTATACCTCCTGACCTACAGGTCAGATTCCCTGGGGTCAGACGATCAACTGCTCAGTAGTTACGACCTGAAGAAATTCCAGATGTTGCAGTCACTGGAGAAAATGGGGGTGGATCTGAAAAAGTCCCGGGCAAGCCAGGTTTGTGTCTGACCATCTGTCCAACCATCTCTCCATCCATCCACCCTTCATCCATCTCTTCATCCATCCATCCATCTATCCATCCATCCATCCACCCATCCATCTCTCAGTCCATCTGTCCATCCATCACCCATCCATCCATCCATCCGTCCATCCATTCATCCGTCCATCCACCCATCCATCTCTCAGCCCATCTATCCAACCACCCCCTGGGTACACATTACTCCACCCCTCACCCCCATACATACACCTCCCAACTGACCAGTCATCCACCACACCACGCCCCGACTCACATTTGACCTACCTGTCCTGCGTGTGACCTGTGACCTATGACCTGTCCCCAGGCCCAACTAAACGATGAGTCAGCAATCCTACGCCTGGCAGCTGCCCGAGGGAACAGACATGGCAGCCTGACCTCCAGGACTCTCATCGCTCACTTTGGTGGTGTGCAGCAGACTCCTTCTCCTGGTGGGTGCTTCTTGGTGCTAGAGATGGCGGTGGTGTGCTGCTGCTGCTGGCAGTGGTGGTGGTGATGATGGTGATGGTGGTGATGGTGATGGAAGTGGTGGAGGTGATGGTGTTTGACCTACCTGTCTCTCTTGAGACTACCATGTGGTAGTGGTGGTGGTGATGGTGGTGCTGGTGGTGATGGTGATGAACGTGGTGGTGGTAGTGATGGTAGTGATGGTGGTGCTGGTGGTGGTTGGTGTGGACAAGTTTGATAGTAATGGTTATGATGATGAAAGACAGGTTGACAGCTATGACGTTGACGCTGACGTGTAGCTATGTGAGGATGGTGTCCTGGTGCTAGTGTCTGGCCTAACGATGTCCTGGTTATGTTGTTGTGACATTGTCAATATGTGCCAGGTACTTGGCTACCATCGGGAGTACCACAGTCAGTACCAGCGTCTACATAACTTTTGTCAATGTCCAGTTCTAGTTTATACACTTCTAGGGAACGGCCGCCTTGAGCAGGCAGTTGGAATGTGGTGTCTTCTTTAAATGTGGATTATGCATGACCTTTCAAATCTCCACAGGCCAACCAGTCGAACCTATAGACCAAGCCACTAGAGACAAACTGCAGAAAGTGTACGACCAGATGATCAAACCAGAAGCCAAGATGACCGCTTTACCGGGGTTGGCTGGCCGGAACAGGGCGTCAGTGAGCAGTGATGAGATCGCCACGGAGACCCTGGGCATCTTCAGGAAAAGGTTGAGGAGGAAAAAGGTTTGTTGGCCTGTACAGGTTCATGGATCAGGCTCTCGTCTAGTATATAGCATAGCTGTGCAGGAACAAAACACCAAGCAAGATGTATGGTGAATCTGTGTCATGTGTCATGTGTTCTAGAGATGTCAAGTTTGATGATGGCATTATGACAACAAAAGCACGCAAGGAAGATAACACTTATTTTTCTTATTACTAGTTGGGTTGGCCCGATGAGCTGGAGAATCGATCTGCACAGATGTGATTATTAAAGTTGAGCTTCGATCACCAATATGTAAACTGAGGTGCAGAACGAAATTTCCTGTCATACTTTTTAATCTACTCGAAGGAAATAGGTTTTTATTTTGCTTTTCTCGGCTCAAAATGTCGGAACACTTTCTTCCGTTTAACTCAGTTGTGGCGCAAAATCAACGAAAGTATTAAATATATAGCGAACTTCAAGACCTTTTAAAATAGGCCCACGTACACCTTTACGTCTTTCTATACGTAATATGATATTTTGAAGAATTTAAGTCTCAACGGTTAAAAAGCCTTTCATGATTACATTGGAGGCTTTACTTTCTTTATAATATGATTATTATCTTAACCGCGAGTTCGGTTGCCCGGTGTTAATTCACTCAAGTACAATCTCTTACTGAAATAATACTGTATTGAAGTAGATCTAATTTTGTGTGAAGGTGACATTCTTTCATGCCGTTTAGCTACATTAGTACGTCTACTTACTTTTGCAGACTGAGTTCAAAATTTGGTTACCTGGAAATGTCACTCTTTGCAAGTGATCAGGGGGGAAAGCTCGTGCTGGATGTCATGGTATAGGGAAATAAACAAGGAAGAATTGCTCCGGCAGGGAAATCCATTTCTTTGGGTTTTCTTCTCCCTACAAGTTGGGGTTAGAGTCAGTGCTAGGGCTAGAGTTACGGCCAGGACAATGTTGTATAGGTTCATACTTGGAAATAACTTGGATTGGGGGGTGGGGGGAATGCTTCAGTTGGGACAGTAAGTTGTGCTTATGACAGTTTGGGCATTTTCAGCCATCAACCTAGACAATCATTACCCTAACCCTGGCCTTAACCCATTGGGACACGGAATTGCGCCTACCAAAGCACATCCACACACAAACATAATGCAAATTGTTGTCTTTGGTGTGACCCTCAGAAACCCCAGAACAAGTTACGTCGCCTGGGCAGATTTGTGTTGATCTTGCTGAGGTTGTGGAATCATCACGCCAACAGGTGAGTGGATGATGCTGATGTTGTTGTGAACCGGTTGTTGCTGTAGTCTTTCTTGATACCACGACTGTTAATGTTGCCATTTGATGTTGTTCGCAATGCCGAGTTTGTCGCTGTATGTATTGTAGTGGAGGTATCTATGACATGGTGAGTGTATGTGTCATAGTGACGTAAGAAAGACGAGATGCAGTGTAAGTTACAGACACAGGTCGGTTCATTATCTGATCACCGCTGAAACAGGAAATACTCGTCTTCATTATACCAAAAGTTGTTGCGGTTATTAGTATTAACTGCTGCTGCTGCTGCTGTTGTTGTTGTTGTAGTTGTCCTGGACGTTGTTGATGTTTTTGTCATCCATGTTGTTCTAGAATCATTCGTTATTCTGTTACTGCAGTTATTGTTGGCGTCATCATAATTTGTTACAGTTTTTGTTCCTCATGACGTCATTAGCAAGCGCACCAGGCGCTGAGTTAGTCCCGGTTCCTCACTGACCAGTGTCCACTTACATGGCTCTGTATTGTATTCTGCCAGGGTCAATGAAGTGTTAGAGTATGTCCACACGGTGGAAATGGACTCGTCTGACCAGAAAGATGACCTGTTCTTTGACATCACACAGTTCAAGGCCGAGAAAGAGGTCAGTTACGAAAGTAACGGGTATGGCATGTAATTTTCTTCAACTACCAGCAATTTTTGTTTTCTTGGAGAGCAAGTATCGCGTTAGAAACTGGGTGTCCTTTTATACCCTTCACTTATTTCCCGACCTGTTTTGTAGTTGGAGAGAGAGGGGGGGGGGGGGTTGAGTTTGACAGCAAAAAATAATGGGAAAGTGGTCAGGGCATACTGTAATCTCTGTAGTCTTGTGATCAAGCTAATATTGTAATTTCTGATGGTGAAAGTATAACAATAGATCACTTGTGTTTACTGTTTGCGATACAGGCGCATGTGCCAGAAGAAGCCAAGAGAATTCTCAAGAAACGTCCTAAAGAGAGAACGGAGGAGGAAATTCATTATGTAAGTGGCCGTGTGTGTGTGTGTGTGTGAGTGTGTGTGCGAGGGCATGCGTGCGTGTGTGTGTAGTGCACTGGTGTGTGTGTGTGAGCACTTAGGTGTGAAAAGAGGGGGGCGGGGGAGGTGTAAATGGTGGTTTGGATGAAAGTAGTCTGGGACAGTGCTGCCACATGCTGGTGATGTCGCATGAGTGTGTGTTGATAGTGTAGTGGTGGTGAAATAAGCAGTGGTGGTAGTGGTGGTGGTGTGATGATGGCGTTGCCATGGTGACGTGAGGCCAAACTATCTGGAACATTTCAGCGTTCACGGTGCAAAATATCATTGGTATCTCCTGCTGGCCAATCATTCTGATCGGATCTGTTTGAAAGAAATAAAAAGACACAATGCAGGCCAGATGTCTCTTACCCCCACCCGGTGTTCTTAAGCAAAATAATTAAACTTTCTTTGTAGACAAAAATGTTTCGTGACGACAAAACTATTCTGGCCAGAGTTTCCTCCTTCTCCAGCAAAATTTTGAGGCTGAGATTGTCATTTATGCGGAAGGGTCTGCAAGGCAAAAATAGGACTTATCAGTCACATGAGAAGCCATAAGTCATGAAAGAACAGTCTTTCCATTCTGTCCTCTGTGTCCTTTAGTTCTCTTTATTGTCCATGTGTTGAAATTCTCAACAATTTCTGTTCTTTATTCCTCTGGTGTTGTTAAGGTCATCATCATACCTGATGGACGAACTATTATTATTATTTTTAGTAAACAAAACACGATCTTGGTTCCTGTTTGTGTCACCTCCACGTACTGCACAACTGAGAAATTCCAGGTTAAACTTTTGTGGCTTAAGTATTACTAGTTGGCCCACTGAATCGGGGAATGGCCCACTGCGGATATCGGTCATTTTAGTTGTCAGGACCGTCGCTTAACCATGGCGATGGTAGCATTGATTTTGATTCGTTAGCTGATTTGCACTGTGAGCACTCCAGGCGTCGCGAACCAATCGGAGGAGAGCTAAAAAAAGTTCACTACAGTAAACAATGACACGTACTTTCACGCACATGGGAGACGTTCTGTCAGTTCTTTCACTTCCTTTCCTTTGTTTACACGGATGGTAGGGAATCTGACCAGCTTGGATCCATCCTTTCCACCCCTGACATAACAGTCAAGTGCAATGCAACCAGCAGGCATTTTAACCGCTTAGACATATCTCGAAGTTACACTCGTCAGCTGATCCATCCGCCATTTTGGGTGTCGGAAGTACAAAACAAAAACACTCTGTGACGTCATTCGCAATGGACCTATACACAAATGTGATTTTTTAAGCTGAGTTTCGATCAGCAATGTGTAAATGAGGTGCAGAACGAAATTTCCTGTCATACATTTTAATTTTACTCAAAGAAGATGCGGTGTGTTGTTGTTTTTTTTTCCGGCTCAAATTGTCGCAACACTTTCTTCTGCTCAACTCAACTGGGGCTCAAAATCAACAAAAGCATTAAAAATATAGCGAGCTTCAGAACCTTTTCAAATATGCCCAAGTCAGTACACCTTTACGTCTTCCTATGCGTGATATGCTATTTTTATAGAATTTAATACTCAGTAGTTAAAAAGCCTTTGATGATTACATTGGAGACCATACTTCCTCTATTATATGATGATGATATGGAGTTGGAATAAATGAAAACTGTGAAACAGCTTGATAAGTGCCACAACGCATTTAAAACAAGTGTCAAAGTGTGTATTTGTTATATCTCTTCTACATACTAAAAGATCCCCACTTTTTCAGGAGCAATCAAGAACTAAGGTCATGAATATCCAATGAAATTCATGCGATTGTGTTCGAACCTTTAAACCACGGCCGACAGTTCAGTCAAATGCCGGACATTCCAGTGATTCCCGAGCCTGCACATTGTTGTGTTTTGTTACAGGTACAGATAGCGCTGAGGAACTACAAAGCTTTGGCCGAGTACCCTGTGCACATGCAGAAACGGATAGCGGCGTGTGCCTGGTTTGAGGGGTGAGTACACACACAACAGTAGCCAAAGCAAAAACTGGTTTAGGCTCCATTAGTTATCTTGGCTGAATAGTTCTGGTTGTAGTAGGTGAAACGTTTCAAGAACTGATATCGCCATAGGCTCAGGTGATCTAGTTTATAGTTAATCTGAATTTTTGTTTGCAAACATCCGTTTTTCATTCCAGATCATGTTTTTAGACTCCTCCACCCCAGCGTGGTGCTGTATGTATGGGCCATGAAAACAACAACATGGCCATTAATTTTGTACATAATTGCTGCACAAGGGTCTGACTTAAAGGGCGATAACCAATTAAACACCGCTACAGCCAGTCTAGCACAGTTAATGTGACAGTTATTTCCCCTCTTACCCTTCATGGTCAACACACACAATTCCTGGCTTTGCTCAGGATAAAACTGCCTCAGCTTTCTCTCCTTGTTTCTCGATCTCTCTCTCCTCATTCACAGTTTTTCTCTCTCCCTCCTTCCTCTCTCTTGCATCAAATTCAATAAGACATGTGGAACCCTGCTCACTGACCCCCCCCCCCCCCACCCCCAAAGTGATGAAGAAAGCGGGAGGAGCGGGGAGTCACTTTGGACCGCACAAGCTCGTGCACTTTTCAAGGTATTGACGATCGGCTCACAAATATCGCAAATAAGTTCTTGCTCAGGCAGCATGCTCTGACGTCGGGACGTCCTTTAACAATGTCTTTCACCTAGAACCATCCCAGTTTACAATCAAAGTGCACGAACATACACACACACACATTATTATCATCATTATCATCATCACCATCATCACTGGTATTCTAACGAATCACGTCTTGCTTATGAATTGGACTCGATGTTTCCCCATAACCGTGATATTGTGAGGTGTTGAATCTGCGATGAACGTAAGTTGCTGTAACTGACTGCATAACCAAATCTACATGAATTTTGTAGAGGGCATGCAGGACCAAACTGGAAAATAACGTAACTGATTTGTGTTAAACAACTCAATAAAATACCTTAACTATTGTATTACTATTAGCTTATTGCTGAGATCTGAGAGTTCCATCAGTGAATGTGTCCCTGCAGTTGGTATGGTTGTTGTTGCTGGTGCTGCTGTGTTTGTTGTTGCTTTGTTTTTTTATTGCCTTTTTTATCCATCTATCTATCTATCTATCTATCTATCTATCTATCTATCTATCTATCTATCTATCTATCTATCCGTCTCTCTGTCTGTCTGTCTGTCTGTCTGTTTGTCTGTCTGTCTATCTATCTATCTATCTATCTATCTATCTATCTATCTATCTATCTATCTATCTATCTATCTGTCTGTCTGTCTGTATGTCTGTCTGTCTGTCTGTCTGTCTATCTATCTATCTATCTATCTGTCTGTCTGTCTGTCTGTCTGTCTGTCTGTCTGTCTGTCTGTCTGTCTATCTGTCTGTCTATCTATCTGTCTGTCTATCTATCTATCTATCTATCTATCTATCTATCTATCTATCTATCTATCTATCTATCTATCTATCTAGCTATCTATCTATCTGTCTGTCTATTTATCTATCTATCTATCTGTCTGTCTATTTATCTATCTATCTATCTATTTGTCTATCTATCTATCTGTCTGTCTATTTATCTATCTATCTATCTATCTATCTATCTATCTATCTATCTATCTATCTATCTATCTATCTATCTATCTATCTATCTATTTATCTATCTATCTATCTATCTATCTATCTATCTATCTATTTATCTATCTATCTATCTATCTATCTATCTATCTTTCTATCTATCTAGCTATCTATCTGTCTGTCGGTCGGTCTATATTTCTATCTATCTGTCTATTTGTCTGTCTGTCTTTCTGTCTTTCTATCTTGCCTGGGTTTACAGTGCCAGTATGAAACAATCATTATTCAACCAGCTGAAACATGGCCATGAAAATGAAATTAATAAATTCCAAAGCCTCCCTTTTCTACATTTGACGGAGTTACCAGGAGCGAGCAGATATTTTGGCTGCTGACAGATTTAGTCATTGAGCAAATTTGTTTAATCGTTCAAAAGATCGCGAGTGTGAGCAGTTAAAAGCGGCCATCTTGTCTGATGACATAAAATGAGTTCCAAGAGTTTAGTAGATGATGAAGAATAGAGAGACAGAAAGAAAAAAATGTAGGACCAAATTTGTTTGCAGAACTAATGTCTATTTGCCTCTTTGGGTGAACTTTAGTTGGGGTTCTGGCCGATGCGAACTGTTCACTACTCACGGGTGGAATGGCCACCCGCGCTGGGTCGCGCAATCAAACGGACTCGATTTGAATTTACCCTCTACCTCCTTCCTACCCCCACCCCGCCCTCTCCAAAAATCGAAGCAGGTTTTACCCCCTCCCACCTCCCCAGTCCAAGCAGGTTTTACCCCCCCCCCCCACCTCCCCCAACCCAAGCAGGTTCCCCCCTCCCCCCACCGCCCAGGTTTTGTTGAAGTTAAGTGAAGTCCCAGGTCTGACCTGACCTGGCAATTGGAAGACTAACTATTTGACTGGCACATAAGATTGAATAGAAAATCAGAGCTGGACTTATAAGAGATGTAGAACTTTCTGCTTTAATCCTAAGTGCTATTCTCGTTTACTTTACCAAAAATGGTCCGGACGCTTCATCACTTTAAGAGCAATAAGTTCAGCAATGAGAATGGGACACACAGCCCGACCTAACGTGTCTCAGGTTACCACATCTTAAAGCTCGCCAAGTGGAAGTCTGTGAGAATTTCGTGTAACAAAGACAATTAATCTTTTATTCCGTTTCCTATGAAGAGACCAGTTTTGGGATCTACTTTTCGTTTACAGCCAAAGGGAGTGTCATCTTCAGACAAAGGACGCTATTTTGCAGATTCGGACGACCTGCCCCTCATCTCTCAGTACTTTGTGTGCCACGTGTCTCGATGTAGTTGAACTTTAAATAAAAGACCGAGAGAGAGAACAGAATTTTCAGTATTAAATACAGTCCCGGAAGTAAAACTTGCAACAACCGGAATGTTTCTGTGGGAAAATCAGAAGATGCGATAAGAAACATTCACCGATACGCAAAAACCTTCCAGGTGAGGCTGACATAAATCACAGGTGGCGGTAAAGCTTTGTGACCATTTCCATTATTCAAATAGCCTACGTACGTCTTGTTTTATCAAGAAGGCCATCTCAGTCTCTGCAGCCCGGGAATTCCCCAGATAATGCCTGGCTGGACAGGTGCTGGATCAGTGTGTGATAGACGTGGCTGCTGGACTACGGAAATTGTTGTGTTTGTTTTGTTTGGAAAAATGTGAGGCAATGTATAATCTCTGTGTGAGATACCTGAATTCTGTCCATAACTTGTGAAGTTCGTTGGTCGATAGCTAAACCACAAAACAATGGCCTAACCTTTCATTCGCACGATGTACCCGTATTTTATTTCAAATTTCACAATTCCTTCTAACCTCATAGTAGATGGTAGTGAATTGTGACTAAAACATGAGCTAAACTGAGGTAGTAGAAATCCAAGGCGAGCAAATGTTTATTACTTGAGAAGTTCAGCGCTTGACATGATCATTAAAACATGGCTATATGCTATAATGTCATAATGACCTTCCTCCCCTGGCACCTCGGGGTTTTTGAAGTAACCTCGAACCCATTCCTAAAAATCTAGCTCTGGTCTCGATATTTTACATTCCGTGTCACGCCAAGAGAGATACTGTATTTGACGTGTTGTACGTCACTCAGCAAGTTTGCGAAGGAATCACTGAATATTGTTTACACCATATTTTGCCTTGTACATTTTGCTTTGTATAAATTGTACAAAAGTTTTGTAACGGTATTTCAGGTTAAATCTGTTGTTACTTTATCCAAGAATAATTTCTGATCACTCAGATTGTGAAAACTGTTGACAAATTATAATCTGACAGTATGTTATAGAACCAATCGTCGGACTCATCTTCTGTTGTGATGAACCACACAAATTTCACTACTAGTGTGACGTATCAGTTATGACGGTGGCAATGTCTTTGGGTCTATGCAAGATTGTGTCACACTCGCAGGTTGCCAGATTGTCATCAAAATTTGGATTGTCGTTTACGGACAGTTATTCTGTAATTTAAAATTCCTTTGTTCCGTCTGTTTCAATATTCACTCAATTTTTATTTATTCGGATCCAACATTACAACAACAAACTTTCACCAGTTAACTAACAAATTACCCAGAAGCGCGTATTTAATCATATTGACGTGTATTATGTTGGTGGTTGTTGTTTTTTTTCACTTATCTGTAACCATGATGATTGTTTGTAGCAAATCTGGGGTTTCTGTGTTCTGGTGTCAGAGGTTCAGTAGCAAGACGTTGCAGGGAGTTTAGCGTTTTTGTCTTCAGTGCACGATAGAGTGAGAGAGGTGGTCCCTGTGCTAGAGTTATGAAATTCCCGACTGTAACCAGGTTACTGGTGATGTCAGGAGATTTTGATTCCAGTTGTTGATGACGAAATGCTAACAGTTCTACATTGAAACTAAACTCCTGGACTGGTGAAAGAAGCAGGTTTTAGTTTATTGGTAGCAAGATTTTTGTTGTTGCTGTTGTAGTTGTTGTCATTGTTGTAATCGTAGTTCCATTCTCTGCGTTCTTGTCTAGAATATCCAAAACCTTCAGCAAATACCAACATTTGTGACCAACAATTGCCAGGAAATCACGCAGCTCGCAGACTTGACATATGCCAATGAAGTGAAAGGTTGAACAGACAAGCAGTGGTTCTTCAAGTGGTCGGTTTGTTCAGATTATGTGTTTTTGTTTATTTATATGTTTTGTTTTTGTTTGTTTGTTTGTTTCCAGTTCAGACTGATTGTAATTCAAGTAAACATTCCATCCTTTCTGGGGCCGTTTCAACATTGTAGGGCCTACATCAGAGTCCAGTCGGAAATTCAAGTCTTCTCATTTAACCTGCGGCCTGAACTTGCCAGGAATTCCTCTTTTTATTTTATTTTTTATTTTGTCTTAGAATGTCCTTTATTTCAGACCAGTCATTTTTGTGTTGTGACTTTTTTTTTCTTCGGATTTTATTGTTGTTGTTGTCACGAGCAGAGTTAGGGTCTTGGGGATGTTATGACTGCACGAGAGGCAGCTAACTCACACTCGGACACAACCACACAAGAAAAGTATTAAATAACTAGAGCGTATATCTATGTCAGGCCGGTCAGGCCATCTTATTATTAAAATATTAATAAACAAAACAAAAGACAATAGAGGTATATTCAAAGCAATAAATTCTAATTACTAACTTAATCTATGATATTCATGTAACTATGGTTCCTTATTGGATGTACTGCAATCAATAGCAAATGGGTATATTATACGAAACTAGATATCAATCTAAAGTGACAGTTGAGTCGCCACTGGCCAGTCGCCAGGCAAACTCTCCCTAAATCATATGGGCTTGAATGTTAGGAGAGCCCAGTACGTTCAAAGCCTACAGAAGCACACTTCGGCTTGTAGGTGATTAAGCAGTTGCAAAAGACTATATATATATATATATATGCACAATCACTATTCAATTCATCAACAATGTGCTATATTACTTCAATCATACTATGGAGATAGATCTATAATACGGGCCACTCGTTCGTCGAGTGCCAGCTGGGGTTTCCTTAGACTTCCTATGAGGCGGTGGTTCTCTCTCTATCTCTGAACTTCTATTATGCTTAGACAAATAAGATATGTTACCGTTGGTCACGCCTACTGGTAGGCGCGAACATCAAAAGAGCGCAGCGTGGGCTTTTAAAGGTCAGCCCACTCAGACCTTTCTTTCTAGAGCTCAGTCAGTCCGATTAGCAAGGACTTCTAGTCTTCAGATCACACAGTTCAGGTACTGGCCAACCAGAGATACTTCACGACACGATGCTTCTGCTCGTCTGTATTCAATGAATCTGAACGTTACACGATGTTTTATACTATCCAACTACCCAGCAGTGCTAGTCCGCTGGCCCAATTAGTTCAGCAATCTCATTGGCCGAAACCTCCCACCATTTTAATTGTAGTAATACGTCTGCACTATTCTACCAGCCAGTTAACGTGCAAAAACTTGTCTAGTCATACTTAACAATGTCAGCTATCCCCACCTTGTTTCACCCCTACTCCATTACTTATTAATCACGAACATTAAAACCGACAAGCGTGAATCTAACAGTTTAACTTACATTTATTTACTCACCAAC
>OZ007572.1:1789259-1834259 GCA_963931925.1 Onchidella celtica
AAGTTGGGAGATTGATATCCAAGAGCGGCGACTTGCCAGCGGGGCATGCCGGTATTGGAGCAGACGACAGGGGCGGAGACATCACCAGACTCATTTGCATGACAGACATTTATGCAAGGATCATATTAGCGAGGAAAGTGGGGAGGGGGGGGGGGGTGTAGCGAATGTGAGATAATATGAAGATCTAAAGGAAAATATTTCATCTGTGTTGAGGAGTGGAGACTGTCGGTGACTGCCCAAATCTGACATTAGCATTTCCCTGGCTGTAGTTCAGTAATGAAGAAACTTCATCTGTCTCTTGTGTTGACACACGGGGTTCGTGTCTTGGTAGTTGTGGTGTAGAACTGACGGGATCCAAATTGCCACTCGCCGTGACGATCTTTCCTTGCTTAGCCAGTTTACTTTCAAATTAGAACTCGTGTACAAATAAACAGAGGACAGACAGACAAACAGACAGACAGTCAGAAAAGAAGGAAAGAAAGAAAGACAGTGTGAGAGGGAGAGATAGATAACTGGAGAGAAAGCTCAGGATCTAGACAGGTCACTGATAGTTATCAATCATTTCTTCGTTATTTTGATCAAAAGAGGGCTGGGAGACGGAGGCGGGGGTAGGGCCGGGAGAGGAGGAGGGAGAGAGGATCATGCAAGAGACATCACGATCTATCTCGTGAAAGGAACTGGTAATCTTCAGGTTTAGAGAGGGACAAACAGACAGACAAATGAAGGGTCGAAGAGAGTAGGAAAAGAAGAAACGGCGAAGATGGATTGACGAGAAGGGTGACAGGCAGGCAGGCAGTGACAACAGGAAGAAGGAAATGAAATAGATGAAGACTAGGAAGATGAGAAGGAAGAAGAAAAGGTCATTGTTTATCTTTGGTGGTTGCCGGGACATCTGTTGCTGTCTTGTATCGATGTTTGAGATCCCTAGACTTGATTACTTCTTTTTTTGTCTGGCTAATCGATACTTTAGACAATGACCGAACCTGATAGGCCTTGAGAAATTGACGATGAAACGATACGACTACCAGAATCGTCCGGGTTAGTGCCGGAGTTTCAATTTACTTCCAACAGTCCGTTCTGGCAAGTTCTGATTTCAAGATTTCGATCTGGCAGATAATTCGCTCTTCTGATGTTTCCCCCTTTCATCTGCGTGGGGCAATTTTTCCCTACATCCTTCCTTATAGAGTCTTACTTTGTCGCGCTAGGTGGGGCAGGGAAAACGGGTTTGGGGGGGGGGGGGTGCAGAGGGTGTCGTGGGGTGTAGCGACCGGGTGGCTGCAGTTTTTAGATTACTCTCAGCATTTTATAATCCTTATGTTCGTGTATCGTCCGTGCATGAGGAAATCCGTGATGTTGAAACACGGTGGTGGGTGAAGTTGTCCTGACATCAAAGGGTAGACTGAAAGTTATTGTAGTACAGCTTGCCCTGGTTGTAGTAGAATTAATACTTGTGGTGGTAGTTGTAGCTGGAAATGCTGAAAGGTGAGGATGAAGATGGGGGAGGGGGGGGGATGCAGAGTCGAGAAAACACTTTACCGCCTCCATTTGCTGAATCTTGTAGATATAACTTTTGACATCCTTCATTTTTCGTCTCTGCAACCCCAGCGGGCACTTCTAGTAGGGTCTGTCTATCTGTTAAGTCTGTCGATCGTCTCACTTTTTCCTCGCGCAATAAGACCGTTCTCGTCTGGCCGTACTTTCTTTCTAGCTCAGATACAGCTCAGCTGTAGCGACAGGTGAACAGTGACAGCGGTGAATAACCGCCAGCCCACCCCAAATTGGTCGTAATAAACAATCAGGTGTATGAGAGTAGCGATTCATTTTGCCTTGATCGATTAATTTGACTGTCAGCCGACCAGGCTGCACCAAACACAGATGTAGGAAATGTCTTCAGTTCCCTTGAACTTTACTATGTTTTAAATTCACCTTTCCACTCACGCCCGTTACTTTTCTACCATTAAAAACCTTTAAATGCAACTCATTTTCACCTTTCTGTTATAAAATTGAGAACAGTTACCCGAGAATGTTTGGTCAGGGGTTTTGGTGAGGGGGGAATTCGGGGTGAGAACAAATGAAAATATGAAAAAGCATGCATGATATACATCAGAATATATTCCAAATTGGTGGGAAAGAAAACTGAAATTGCCAGCGACGTGTGAAGCGTTATTTCCAACGCCAAAGATCTAATAACGCTGGATTATCAGAGCGGTTTTGGCGTGCTGATGTGACAGGCAGGCACGAAGAGGAGGGGAGAGGATGGAGGACCAGTGCAGGGAGCTGTCGCCGCAACATGGCGGCCGAAGGGAAGCAAATCTTGATTAAAGATTGAGAGTGCTTGCCCTTGCAATGGCAGACCCAGAGTTACTGGACTTGTGATGTCAAGACTGGGTAAAACTGGGGACTCTTCAGTCAATGAAAGAAAAAAAAATTCAGTGGTGGAGAATTTGGACTGGTCGTTTATTAAACCAGTTGGAATTTGTAACTAGAGATAGGGCAGTCAGTGGCGGCTGAGTTACACCCCCTCCCCCCCCCCCCTCCAAAGATAAAATAACACAAAAAATGTTGGGAATGCCAAGAGAGTTTAAATTAAAGGACTTGGCGTTTTCATAGGAATATTTAGATGGCACCAAAATAACACGTCATCTTTACCGTACATCTACTGGTAGGATAAAAGTGTGTCTTGAAAGTAAGTAAAAATGACAAATGGAGCTCTAAGCACTCGCGTAGTAAAATGTTTGCTTTCTTGAAATGTTTCCTATCTTTTCAACTAATAATGAGACTAAGCCTAAGCGCACACCAGCCGATTTTGATCTTCCGACTAGTTGGACAATGACGTCACAACATTGTGTTTCAATGAGGCATCATCATGTGACTATATAGTACCCGGTCTAAATCGGTTGGTGGGCGCCTAGATCAAGTCAAGTGTCTTGAAAGCCCCTGAGAAATGAGTTCAGTTGGACCCAGAGTTAAGGGCCGTGTTCGAACTCGGGACGCCACAGAACAGACCAAACACTCTATCCACTGCGCCACCAGCCCAGTTGTATTGTGTGGAGATAGTTGAAATGTTGTCAACTATTTATGTGATGTCGCAACTGTAGTTATTGACAGTATGCGGGGATACATCAGCGGTGGATAGAGTAAGATAAAGTGGTTGGAGAGGCAGAGACAGAAGTGCGTAGATCCATATTTTCGATGGATCACTGCTCGGGGCGTCTGGCCCTGACTTTTTCATCTTGTTTTTGTTGTACCTTCTGCTTGACATGTAAAGAGGCTAGGATCTACAACTTGATTTCAAAAAGTTTATACACATTTACAAAATTCCTTTCAGATTTATACAAAATAATTTTTGAGAATGTAACCAACGTAATCAAGTTTATAAGGAACCATTAATTAACTTCTGCTTGTGAAACTTAAAATTGATGAAGCTCTGAATACTAAACATAAATAGGGTACCAAGATAGGCCGTGAAGGGTGCCACACATGGTCCTTGTGCTGCCGGCGCGCCGTGAAACTCAAACGTCAACTCAAACTTCTTCTTTCTTCTTCTTTTGTCTTCTTTGGCTCCCTGAAGAGCTGTAGATGGTGTTGCTGTAGATGGTGTTGCTGTAGATGGTGTTGCTGTAGATGGTGTTGCTGTAGATTGTATTGCTGTAGATGGTGTTGCTGTAGATGGTGTTGCTGTAGTTGGTGTTGCTGTAGGTGGTGTTGCTGTAGATGGTGTTGCTGTAGTTGGTGTTGCTGTAGTTGGTGTTGCTGTAGATGGTGTTGCTGTAGATGGTGTTGCTGTAGATGGTGTTGCTATAGATAGTGTTGCTGTAGATGGTGTTGCTGTAGATGATGTTGATGTAGCCCGAAAAGAACGAGACAGAAAGCCGAAAATTTTATGTATTTTCTGTCTTCTCTTTAGTTTGCTTTGTATTGTTTGGGCTTTATTTCTCACTCAGGGTTTCGCTACATACAACCTTTTCTTTTTGCCCAATTTTGACTCTGCAATCGTAGGGTAGCTAATGGGAACAGGTTTTAGCAGCGGACTGTTGGTGGATGGATGGCGGAATGTCAGTTGTAGGGAGAAAAGAAGATTGTTGAAATATCGGAAGAGTAGGAAGAAAAAAGGTAGAGATCTGTGGAGGAAACGAGGAATGAATAGATCGAAGAGTATGAGAGATGTGTCAGGAGGATGAGAAGAAGTAGGTGGAGAATGGCGTAAAAGAAATTGGGGAAATGTGGTCGTGCAAAGCGCCGGTGGACACTCAGAAAATCATCCATGGACAAGTGCTCGCTGCTCGCCTCTGGTCGTTATCTAGTTATTGTTGTTGTTATTGTTGTTGTCACTATTGTTTGCGCACTAACACACACACACACACACACACACACACACACACACACACTGACACACTCCATGACGTTCACACACTCTCTTATCAGTTTACAATAATAGAAAGAAATAACTGTCGCTTTACTTTTAACCGTTGCTCATCTTCTCACCAGTCTGGCTCTTTTCCTCTTTGATCATTTCAATGTAAGAAAATGAGTTGAAAGATCAGGAGAAAGAAAACAAAAGTAATCCGCCGATCCTATGGATTTCTGGCCAAAGAAGTTGTCATTTACAACAGCTTAGCAATGCTTGAGGTTATCAAAACTAGGAATATTCGATGTTAGATTGGAACCGTCGGACAAATAGTGATGTCTGTACTAATATATGGTTTGTTTTCATTCCAAGATTGAAAATAGCACTTCCAGGATTGCGTAATAATTACCCGCGTATATTTACACATAAATGTTGGAGTAGGGTGTAGCTATCCTGGCATGTCATATGTGCTCTGTGCCTTGTTTACCAATTCAACACATCATTGAAAAAAAAAGTATATAAACATTATTTTCTTTGGAGGTAAAGTCTTGCCATATTTGCTACTACTAAAGACTATTAACAGAGAAAGTTAAAGATTAATTGTTTTATTGTCTGTCGAGGTTCAAGTAGAATCAAAGTTTTCACCACCACGTCACTCACTCGTGTGTCTCGTGACCTCAACAAATCATTTCTGAAAATCCACTACAGATGATTCAAAGTCTTTACATAGGGCTGGCGCTGTTTGTGCACTCACAAGGACAACTCTTTGGAATTACCGACAAAACATAATTATCTCGTTGTCAATATTATGTGGTAACGGTGCACACAAAGACTACACGTATTACAATAATTTAAGATTGCTCTCCGTACAAGTTTCCAACGACATTTCCCCACCCACTGCTTTGTGTGTGTTGTGTATACCTTCTCTTTATCTCCATCCATTCTTACCCGCCAATAATAAATGATTATGTCTAAAATCTTTGAACACTGCATTTATCTAATGAAGCAAGTCATTCACTGCTCACCCAGACACTGTCCGACTCGTCTTCCATTCTGGCGTTGACCATTGATCACTCAATGAGTGCTCACTCTGTATTCCCCAGGTTTGGCCCAAAACGTGTGATAGTCCGTGAAGGTCACATCCCTATGTGTTTCTACTTTGTCATGTCGGGCTCAGGTAAATTCTGTCACTAAATAGTGATTCTCAGATATCTAGGGCGTGACTGTCCCTTTCTACTGGTGTGACCTACGTCATGTTTATGTTATATGGATAACACATTATCAGAATCTCAGGGCAGAGATTACGAAGCCCCAGATCGGCTTATCCGTAGGCATCTGTTCCCTCTGGACACCTGTCCTGGGAGACCTAGATCGGGTTCTCGCGGGGCAGATCCTATCTCAGATAAATAAATATATTAATCACTCTACTAACTTTGGTTTATGTAACATCTAACTGGTCCTGATTTACTCACGCCTTGAAATCTGTTTGCATTTATGAAGAAGTCAGAGTTTAATTTATTTGTACCAGTTATAGTAGATCTGTGTGAGTGGTATTGGGGGGTTGGGTGGAGGATTCGCCAAATTTTGCTTAATGAATCAGATTTTTTGTTACAACCGTGAGGTGAGGGGTCAGTAATTTTATATCAGAAAGATCTGTGAAGTGCTGGGTGTTGGGTTACCTTTACCATCGAGAGATAATCATGATCTTTGAACAAAATTTTGAAAAAAAAACCCAAAAAAACTCAGACGTCCCACCCCCGTCCAGCTCGGAGAGTCTTTAGTTCTGTATGTATTTTACCTGCCTATCTGTGTCCAGCTGTGGTGTCCGTCATGGACCTGGAGAGGGGAATGGCCAAGACGGTGCTGTATTACGGCCGGGGAGACAGTTTTGGAGAGTTGGCCATCATGAACGCCACGCGACGTCAGTCAACTGTCATTTCCAAGGAAGCAATAGAGTTACTGGTCCTTAGTGACGAGGTCAGTTGATCTGCTACTGACAGGCAAACACATTGATAGTCTGACAAACTGGACATGGTAGAGAACAAAATCAAATTTTTGATTTAAAAAACTGCTAATGACAGTCTGAAATTGACAGAAGTGACGAGAAGAAATTCCATGAAAATCAATAGTGGATGAGTGACAGAAAGTGATAATATTAGAAAGAGTGAGAGTGCATGAGGGAGAGAAGAGAAAAAGAAAAAGAAATTTCTAGGGAAGATTTCAAAGTGTGTGTGATATGTTTACTTTTTATGTCCATTTCAGGATTTTGTGGACATTTTTATGTCCGGAGGTTTGAAAGATCCAAACGATCCATTTTTGTGGTAAGTTTTCCTTGTTGTTGTAGTGGCCGTTGTTGTGCAAGTAGTAGTAGATCTAGTAGTCGCTGTTGTTGGTCATCTTCTAATGTATGAAACACAGTACTGTTGCTGTCTGAACAGTACTGCCTTTCAGGCAAGTGACACTGCATTTTAGTGGCATAACTGCCCTGACAGTACAGATCAGTCAAACATTTTGACATAAAATCGCTATGGCTATTACCACACTTGTATCGGACAGCGGCCATTTTGATAACTACTGACCATCAAGGTATGTCCTGAAGCTCTAAATCATTGCTTGAGACTTATGAGTATGGGTTGGGAGTACTAATCCTGGGATAACGCACCCAGGGGAAAGGGTTTGAAGTATTATGTGACCCTGCTGATCAGACTGAATGGCGACACCTATGAAGACTTAAGTACTCGTGGTGACCCTAGAAATGATGATGTCATGACCATTGTTGTTGTGGTCCCCAGTTCTCTGCCCTACCTAGACGGATGGCCATTGGAAAAACTGAGTGAAAACCCGAAGAAAGCTCAGTTTTGTTACTACAAGTGAGTTTTGGCGTGTCTCCACTGGCGTCCTAGATACAACTTTTCAGGTCTATGTAGTCTGTTTCCTATGTCATTACATCGTCGGTGTAGAACAACACTCCTGTAACCCACAAAATATGTTGATGTGGGTTAGAGGAGTGTTGAATCTCACCGACGACATGTGCTGTCGTGTGTGCAACAGGGTTCTGCCTTTGTACTACTGTAAATTTATAGATAAGGGGACGGGATGACCTTAAGCTCCAGGAACCAGGACGTCAACACGTGCACAGTTTGATTGGTCAGAATTTGGTCGTTAATCCTGTCCAGTACCCTCTTTTTATTGTTGTTGTTGTTTGGTTGTTTATTTCTAAACTTGCCTGGCAGTGAAACTTCCTAGACTATTTTACATGTACTACAATCAGTGAACTCTCACAACGTCCTAGTCTACTCAGAATACAATTGACAGAAATGCCCCTGGTCCAATGAATAGACAAATGTCCGCATGTCACTGACATTTACTAACAACCATTCCATTCCAGGCGAGGTGCTATACTGGTGAAGGACAGCAAAGTCAAAGACTGGATCATCATTGTTAAGTCGGTACTGTGACACACATCATCTCATCATCATTACCATCATCATCAACAACATATAATCATATTTGAAACAATCTTGCACGAGAAAAAAAAAAAACAATAAAAACCTCAACATTGTCACCATCATCAATATTTTAGTCATTGACATCAGAATGTGACACATGGACATTGATACCTGGCATCAAGTGGACATTGATACCTGGCATCAAGTGAACATTGATACCTGGCATCAAGTGGACATTGATACCTGGCATCAAGTAGCCATTTACGACGACCTTGTCACATCTAAATAAAAGTCAACGTTGTCTAAAGGGGCATAATTATAGTAATTTTGGTAATTTTGTTGTTGGTAGTTTAAATGCTTGCCCTTGAATGTATACATGTACCCTTCCAGCTGGCTCATCCACATACAATTACTCTGTTTCAAACGTTGAAAGTTACACAATGATTCCCTTTACGAACCTGTATTGTTTTCTGTTAAGTCCGGGACAGCTATTGGCTTCTCAGGGACCAGCCATCGAATACATCCGCTCGAAAAATGGGTGGGGGGGGGGGGGGGTGTAGCTGGCGCAGATGAAAGTTTCCATGGAGATTGGGGGGGGGGGGAGCGTACGTGGAGGCACGTGCACTTTTCAGTTATGGTTAAAAAAATGTTCAGTTATTTTTGTTTTCGCCTTTTCAACAAAATGGATTGTGGCCTTAAATACAAGACAAATGAATGTCGGCTGTGGAGCTAATGACATTGTCAAATAGTTCCAACAAAATGTCACTTTTTAGAAGATCAAGGCATCGCCACGGATATTCACCATTTTAATGCCCGCAGGCTTGTACAAGGGGGTATGGGTGGGTGAGGGGCTGAAGCCAGGGGTATGAAAAGTGTACCTGTGGACAGGGGAGAGGAGGATCAAATATTACCAAAATTGACCGTACTATGCGGATAGCCCTCAGCAATAAAACAGCAATAAACTTTAAAATGGTTCATTCAAATTGCTACAGCAAGATTGTAGAGTTTAGAGTTGTACCAACAGCTGGTGTTATCTGGGAATTGATTTCCCTTTAAATACAATCTGATTTTGTTTTGTCTGTAACAGGGAAGTTGTCGTCTGCTGGTCAAACTGAATCACGTGGACCCGAGAAAACGAGTCGATGTGATGAAGAGACGGCAGGAATGGCGAGACGCTTGTAAGAACGGGTGGGGGTGGGGGGGGGGCAATGGGGAGTTCGAAACACAAACAACTTAAGTGATGAGCTGACAGTCTCAAAACCTAAAGATTTAAATAAACCAAAAAATAATTTCAGTGATGACTTCACTTTCAGCAACTCTTGAAATGACACTTTACTGTTTGTCTATTCAAAAATTGCATACTGGTGTCTGATGTCTGATGTCTGATGTCTGATATCCATCCATTTGATTCAAACAGTAAAACTAAAGAAGACTTTTAGGTGTTTCGTGCTTTCCAACCCCCAGGTCATAGTTTATTGTTTGAGATGATGACAAATTTGTAAGAACTGGTCACAGACATGGAGTTGGAGAAAAGGGGGGAAGTGGTAAATGTCTTGGTAGATGCCAGGCACAAAGGGTAGTTAATGTGCTCAGTTATTGTGGTCAGCGTTTAGGCATGTGACTGCGGCCAGTTTGCCAGCATGTGGGTTTTTGTGGCCTGGCAGGATAACATAATCCTCACCTTAACCTTTGCACCGTCTCAAACTTTCACTGTGCAAATAAAATTCAAATCAGCCAACAGAGCCCAATGGCAAGTTTTTCTTCTTATTCAATATGTGAGTTTCTTTTTCTGAGTTTCTGCCACTTTTTTTTCCTTTTTTGATTTTTATGTCAAAACTCATCGTCTGTGCAGACTTTGGGGGACAGTTTTCTTACAGATGCTACTGTTCTTGAGAAAAGCGAGAGAGAGTGAGAGAGAGAGAGAGAGAGAGAGAGAGAGAGAGAGAGAGAGAGAGAGAGAGAGAGAGAGAGAGAGAGAGAGAGAGAGAATGAGAAAGAAAGAGATTGCAACTATTCTCAGTAAGGTTTCATTCGTAAGTACGGATGTTACAGTGTGCAGTTTTCAGTCATATTTACATGCTATGCCATCATGTTACCCACAGTGGTGGACGACTATAGATCAGAGGAGTATCTGACCCACGAAGAGAGACTCCATCTAGCGTACACCTCTGAGATTCGTGCACTGGAGAAAGAGAACCAACTGATGCGATTCTATGCTTTGCCTGAGATTTTCATCCAACCCAATGAAGGATATCAGGAACTGAAGAAACTGCATGCAGAGGTGAGTACGTCATGTGGTACATGGTGACTGGTCAGCGTGAGGGTGTTATGTCGTACGCTTACTGATGACCAATTCATGTCCTTCACTACTCTCTGGTACAGACTGCAGTATTACGTGTTCATAAAGAACTGCTCTCGTCTATCATGGCCCGATGGTTTGGATAGCAAACAATATCCACGAAACATGGGCATTTGTCATACTCTCTCTGTCTCTTTCTGTTCTTGCTGTGAAGTGTAACTGAAGTGGTGGCGTGCATTGAATCGAAAGTAAATTAATGACTGAATGATTTATCATTTCGTCATCTTGATGATTTTTTTTTTTTTTTGTGGTTCATTTTGTTCCTTCTTTCATTCACCTTTCACCTAGGCATTGTCCATCCACTGCTGGATGTAGCCCCTCCGATAATGACTTCCATGCCTTGCTGACTGATGTCTTCCTCATCCATGTTGTTCCCCCCTCTCTTTTTAATGTCATTCTACCATCTTCTTCCTGGTCGTCCTCGTGGTCTTTTGTCCTCACCGTGGTTGGTTGCCATTCAGTGCAGCGTTTTGTCCATCTATTGTCATTCATCCTTCCCACATGTCCGCCCCAATTCCACTTTTGTTGGCGCATGAATTTTACTATGTCCGTTTAGCGTTGTTTGTTTATGTATGGCAACGTGGGAGATTCCTTCTTACCAATGCTAATGTTATGTTGAAGTTAGTTGTTACAACTGTGTGCCTTTAACATGTGGTTTGCATTGCGATTTGGCATAGAATGTTTGCAAAGTATGGACGGTCTATTGCCAGTTGACCACCTGTTTTCTGAGCTAAGGTGGAAATAACAGTCTCTTCACGCAATGTTATTGTGTCTCAAACAGCATGCAGAACATGTGGGTACCTCCATTGCTGACAAGATTCGAGAATCGGCCACACTGGAATCTGCCAGTATAAGCAGGAACCCCACTAACATGAGTATGGAGAGACAGAGAACTGGCTCTGGGGTCGGGACGCAGAAATTTGGGTCCTTGGTCAAGAAGGTGAGTCCTGGGAGCGGGGAGGGGGAGAGGGGGCGATGCATGGGAATGAAAGAGGGAGGCAGAGAAGCAAAAGCAAACCAAAAAGTCGGTCAGAAAGACAGAAGAAGGTACAGATCCTTTAAGGTTTAGAGGGAGTTTTGGTCCATCAGAATTTTGTTGATGATTGCTAGTTGTGAGATGGTGTTCTGAGGGGCCGAGACAGAGAGGAAGAATAAACCAGAGTGTCTGAGTGCAATTCTAAAGACATTATTTACTTAAACTGTGTTGCACTTCCAGGGTCCCTACATGGGGAAATCGAGAACCCACTCCCAGGCTGAAATGTTACAAGACCAGATCAAAATGGGCACAACTTTTAGTGATTTTCTCAAGGAGAATGCAGAGGGCCCGTCAGCCATGGACATGCATCAGGTAGGTCAGAGGTCAAATAGTTCAGTCAGGAAAAACTCCAATTATAAATAGTTATTTTTATCCCATATCATACAATCACTTAAAGTGATATTTTAGACATTTGTACCATCAGTAAATAAAGCAAAAATTGCTGACGTTTCTGTGGTGTCCAGCTGGAGATCCATACTTCAAAACAGAACTTTTCTAAAAACAGGTCAGGGGTTTTGACCTGACCAATTAGCACTTCCCACATATACAGTAGATTGAGTACCTGACCAATTAGCATGTTCCACAGTAGATTGAGTAGATCAAGGACAGACTTTCCACAAAGTTTTTACACAGGCCGTGACTCACACTGGTAAAGCAGTTTGCCATTAAAAAATATATGTCTGTAGTTGATGTCTCATCTCGGGCTTGATAAAATTAATATGCAACGGCTGTGGGGAAAGTTTAGCGAAGCACTGTTGCCCCTACCAATGAACAGTTCTCTCACCGCAGCCAAGGATGGAAAAATAGTCCCCGCAAATCCCTCCGCCCATCCACTAGTCGGGTATAGACAAGTTACAAGTGTTAAAAAAGAAAACGTGTTAGGAAACAAAGATGTGTAATCAATGTGGCACGTCATCTGAAACACTTCGATTTTCCCTCAGGAAAATAAAAAAACGGAACCGCCCCCGATGTTTGTCAATGTTCAGACACTGACTAAAGGAATGGTTTTTGTAAGTATCCGCACCTGTTTGCTGTGTTGTGATTGGCTACGCTCTGTGTTGACTTAAAACATTTTTACAGCAGCGAAAAAAAAAAAATCTGTGGTCCATAAAATCGTTTGGCTTTCATCAATGAGTTTTACCGTATCATTTATCTGAGTGCTTTGTTTTACGGCAGTGGATTAATCCTCCCAACAGTGGCTGTGCGAGTGAGTTGTTGTTGTGCGACTGATGATGTCGTTATTGAAGTAGCTGTTGGTTTGATGTAGCAGTGGCAATTCTTGTTTTATACACGTTGGCGGTCCCATGACGTCACTGACTTTCATTGGGGATCGATTGGTTACCTTAACATTTAGTTATAAACTGTAGCTTATTGTTGTCGGCTCTCACTGTTCAACTTACACCTGTAACGGGTATTCCCGGTCCATACTGTCAGAGCTATGGTCAAACACAGCGGGCAGAGGACCCAACAAAAGGTCCAGTTGTTTGACCTCCACTGACCAGCGAGTTCATTATCGGGATGGGCGAGACGTCGCCAGGTTTCAGGGGATAAAAATGGCTATCGGACAGTAACCCTGTCCACCACCCCCTCCCACCCCCACCCCCCATCCCACGACTTAGACCTAACGATTTTCTGATTTGTTACCAACTGGTTTTCTACTCTGGAGAATGAATGCAACTAGGCCATTCTTCGTATTTCTCGCCATTTCATGTGTTTTTGCTTAGATGTCTAAACTTGTTTTTTAATTCGTCATATTTCATTACAGCGGTCCAGATTCCACACACAGTTTGAGTTAGTCGTGTGTGCTGAAGGAGCTACAATAAACATCAAATTTTGATCAGAACCTTAGGATTTTATAAATCGGCCATGAATTTGTTCAAAAGTCTGTCAGAATTGAGGTTTGGTTCGATCAGCCACTGAACTGAACAATCTACATTTCAGGGTCTTTCAGATATATTTTTCGAAGATCAACCCAACCTGGTCCTGGTCAGCAACAGTGCTGAGTGCATCACCATCAACAAAAAGTTATTCATGGACAACGCTTCACATGCCTTCGTCACGCGACTCAGGGAAGATGTGAGTAGTGTCAATCATTGCCAGCAGGTTCAGACTGAGCTAGGGGGCGCGGGGGGAAGGACATGGGTGGCTTCGATGCACTGGGATCCCTAATACTATCTGCCAGTGAGCAAGGGGACAATGGGGTATATTTGATGTCTCCGTGCGGCAATCTTCTTCTCTGGTTTAATCATTTTATGTACTCCTTGGATGGATGGATGGATGGACGGATGGATAAATAACTAGGTGGATGATGGGTGGATGGATGGATAGATGGATGGGTGGATGGACGGATGGATGGATGGATAAATGGTTGGATGGATGGGTGGATGGCTAGATGGGTGGATGGACGGATGGATGGGTGGATGGACAGATAAATGGGTGTATGGATGGATGGATAGATGGATGGATCGGATGGATGGATCGAATGGATGGATGGATGGATGGGGTGGATGGATGGATGGATGGACGGGTGGATGGATGAATGGCCGGATGGATGGATAGATGGATGGATGGATGGATGAATATTTATAATAATACCATTTTATTTCTGTCATATTTACGCAATTGACTATCTTCTCATCTTTCCCTCCCCCGTTACATGTCCAGATCTACCCCTACCCCTCCCAGGATGACCTGCAGGAAAACCTTGAGTCACAAGTCCACTGGGACTATCACAAACGTCAGCGGGTCGGAGATGTGGTCAGGGCCATTAACTTCAAAGTGTCAGAGATACATGACGCCAGGGCCGCTACTCACCAGAATTGTCTTACTGAGACAACAGCAAGACAGAGGAAGACACAAAGTGATAGACGATCTGACATGAAGATAAACAGACTATATAACAGATAAATTGATGGACAGTCAAGGATCAGTGTGACTGGCAGAACTTAAACAGGCAAACTTAGCACTCAAATTGTTAGTCAGACAGCAGATAGCCTGGTCCGAAGAAAATTGTGCAAGTAGCCAGACAAACGGACAGAGGGGCCAAGAAACTTCAGAAGTTTTGTATCTTTTATATGTACAGAATTGTATGTAATTTCAAATAAGACTATAATAAATGTCAATGTTTCAAACTTACCACCTACAATTGAGGAAATCAACCTTTCTTCAGCTGAGAAAAAGAAACCAGGACTCTGTATATTTTTCTCACATAATTCTTGCCCAACTTCATGCCAAAGGATAATTGTTTTATGGAAATATTTCTGGCATGTGTCCTGTTAAAACTTTTGTGCGGATGGGATGTTGTTGTTGATGTTGATGTTGTAGTTGTTGTTGTTGATATTATAGTTGTTGTTGTTCTGCTGCTGCTGCTGCTGCTGCTGCTGTTGTTGTGAAATTCAGACACACAGTGTAACAGATAGGACAGACAAATAGTTTCAACTATTCCCTATGAATTTACATGCGCCTAGGCTTTCTTTTTTATATATACTACTAGCCATTAAAAGCAAACATAATTACCGTTGTAAAATATTGTACATAATGACTATTGAATGCTATTCTAAGCACTCGGTTATTTCAATGATTTCTTTTCATATTTTGACCATCGCACTTTCCACTGTTGAAAGAAATTATGCCAGGATGCATACTTATATTTTAATTTGATATAACAGCTGCAGATTTGCTATCAAGTATAATGTTTCTAAAAGGAAGATGTCTTACGCCATTATGACTTACTTGAAGTTCAAAACTCATTTTTATCTGGTGATGGGACAGCGAGTTGATAAGAAATTAATTTACTGTCCAAGACTTTGCAACCTGAGAAAGTGAGGACTGTTTCTTCTTTGTAATGTTGTAGCGTCTGCAGTTGGCCAGTGTAATTTGGGTAAAGGTTGTGAGGCGAGAGACGTGCTGGTATTGATGCATGCTTCATAACACTTGATCCTGTCCTCTTCCAGGGGGAAGGGGGTGTCGGCAGGGAAGGGTTTTCTCACACATCGTACATAGACAATTGTACATATTATATAATTATTATTATTTCGTTCAAATGCACGAGATATGAATTTGATCTATTTCTTTCGTATTTTATTCGTGTAGATTTTTGTGTACAAGAGAAAAAGTTTAAAACTTTGAACATACTGGGATGTTTACTGTAACAATGATGCCACAATAAAGACAGCTTTACGGTAAACAAACAGTCGCTCTCTCATCAATTCACTCACTCACTCACTCAGGTACTCATCCACGAACATCCTGTCTCACACACGCACACCGCTCAAACTGGATGCTAAAACACCCCATCGGCATGCCTCATTGCCTGTCTAGAGCCATCCTGATCACTGCAACTGTTCACGCCCTTTCACACCTGTAGCCGTTGACCCCTGCTGAATGAATCATTGAATGATACCTGAAAACAAACCTGCTCCTTAAATCTTGAATAATTGTATCCAGTAATACTAATAGTAGATCACACGGCCGCTACACAGATATTAAATCTTTTGTACAATTTCTGAGGGGAAAAACTGCGTCCGTCCATTTTCTCGCTGATTCTTCACTTGCCATTGTGTCCTTCACTAACATCTTCATCTCCATCTTACATGTCAATGTACACCAAGGTGGGAGTGCTGAATAAATCTGTTCTTGTCAAAATAAACCCAAGATATTCGAGGGCTTTGAAGTGCTGGGTCATTTTGTAATTTAGCATCAACTAAGTTAGACTAGAGACCTTTGCCTTGGTGACAGACACAACGGCAGTGTAAACTGTAAAGAATGCAAGAGACAGGAGGCGAGCAAATTCCTGCTGGATTCAGGTTCACCGTCCGGTGAGGAGAGCGGCCGGGCGTCTGGAGAGCGGTGGAACGTGAGTCGCGTCTCTATGAGGGATCCCCACATTGTCTGTGTCCAGAGTGACTGCGGCAACAAATGAAGCTGACCCAAAAACCTCCTCCCAGGTCGCCTCTCCTTTTATAAAAATTTTGCTTTTAATTCATGGCCAGTTCTTTTCAAAATCTTTAATTTTTAATTCTTTTCACTCGTTTTTGATTTACCTGGCAAATAACGATTCTCTGTCGACTGGTCAATGTAAGTGAGCAATTTGTAGGTGAATAGTGTTTGCGGGGAGGGGGGGGGGCTAGTGTAATTACAAAGCCAAATAGAGAAAATACTGAGTTTGTGTTCACTGTTCAGCCATGGCTTTCTATGTAGACCACTGCATCCCCCTAACAACAGCCCTTGCAGATACCACAGTTGATAGAAACGCTGGCTTTCAATATTAAAATGAACGTAAGTTCGGGAAGATTCGGCGCTTTCAGTGAAGGAAGGCTTTAATATAAGCCTTTTTCTTTTCTTCTGGACATCAAAGGTCTGTGATCCTTAGACCAACTGTTAAAGTCAACATTTTTACCCGACGATAATTGATCTAAAACATGATGTAAGGCACATTTCCTGTGGGGCATGCGCAGTGGCCAGAGTGGTCCAAACTTGGGGTGGCCGCCATCTTGGTATTTGCAGAAGGCGACAGACTTTGTTTTCCATTCATTGCACAGCGGAGATCAGTTACCGCCCCTGTTGTGTGTGGTTTACTGTGTGGTTGACAGTGGGACGCACTGGTTGTGGTTGTGGTTGGCCTCTGGGGTTGACGGTTTTATCCTTATACTTCCTTTCTTGGTCTTTCCATGTTTCCTCTGTGCTTCTTATTATATCCGTCCATCTATCTATCTATCTATCTATCTATCTATCTATCTATCTATCTATCTATCTATCTATCTATCTATCTATCTATCTATCTATCTATCTGTCTGTCTGTCTGTCTGTCTGTCTGTCTGTCTATCTATCTATCTATCTGTCAGTCTGTCTGTCTGTCTGCCTGTCTGTCTGTCTATCTATCTATCTCTCTCTCTCTCTCTCTCACTCTCCATCTATCTATCTATCTATCTATCTATCTATCTATCTATCTATCTATCTATCTATCTATCTATCTACTGACCTATCCTTCTATCTATCTATCTATCTATCTATCTATCTATCTATCTATCTATCTATCTGTCTGTCTGTCTGCCTGTAGATCTATCTATGTATCCGTAAGACCATATTATTATGTTTGTCCATCTACCTGTCTATTTTAGACCTATCCATATTTCAGTGTTTCTATCTATCCATCAATCTATCCTCCTGTCTGACCTATTTCAGGTTTGTATTGATTCTGCATGAATACACACTGACACTGAGATGGAGGCTGGAGATTGTCGCTGTTTGAAATCAATCTATCAAATAATCAAGCAAACAGGCAAGCAGGCAATCAACCAATCAATTGATCAATCGATTAATCAATTACTCAACCAATCAATCAACCAATCATTCAGTCAATGAATCTATCAATCAAACATTTAGTTCGGAATATTCTAAACGGGCCTCAATTTGCCAGACTTCGATAATTTAACTTGACCTGACCGGGGGTGCAGATGTAAATGGCCCAGATTTGATTTAACCCTAAGATTTGTCACGTGACAACAGCCGTGGTCTCTGGGACTTCCTGGGCCTCCGCTGTGAAGCTAAAGTGACATTAAACTGACTCACAAATTACTCTGCTCTTTCTAATCATTACTCTGCTCTTTCTAATCATTACTCTACTCTTTCTAATCATTACTCTACTCTTTGATATTTCGTCCGTCTCTTCTTTCTATCAACCCTCAGCTTCACGTTTCCTGTTCTTTTTTCTTTATTTCTTTTTCTGGTTGTTGTTTTTTTTTTTCGTTTTTCCTGGTATTTTCTGCTTTTTCAAAGTTGTTTAGAGTTTTCTTTCAAAGTGTTTTTGTTCCCTTCTCTCTATTTCCTCTCCATTTTAATACAACTGACTAACGTTCGTGTGCTGTTTGTATAATTATAATTATTTGTCGTAGTATAGTTTTTGCCAACTTCCTGTCTGCATTCCCTTATCTGCGTTTACCAAGCGCCACTTACACGTCACGTCTCACAACTTCTCACGCCAAGTTCGCTCACTCCGCGCGTCCAAATTACTCCGCCAACATTGGCTATCGTTTACTTCCCTTTTCGTCCAGCGGGCGGAAGCGGGTAGATCCACCAAGTACCCATAGAACCAGATGGAAAAAAAAGGGTTTGAAAAAAATAAATAAACCACATCCAGTCCAGGATTCTGAAGGAGCCACTGAGACTTCTAGACACAAGGGATTCCTTTACATTTTCTGCTCTCGCGAGACTGTCTGGCTATTTGTACTGTGGACTCAGAAATTTAATAGACAGTCAAAATTAATTGGGGGTACTTATCGGTGGGTCTGTTTACCATGGCTCCGTCGCTAGGGGGCGCTAAGGCTATAGAGTGAGGCCCCGAGAGGCTTGAGGGGAGTCACAATAACGAGGGTAGTTGAGGAAATCTGTGTCTCTGGCCTACAACTGATGCAAGCTGCCGGACTGGGACGATGCAGGGATTTCCTACAGCTCCCAATTATGTGAGCAAACCTAGTGGAAGCGGGTGGTAAATCAGCAGCGTGGCGAGACTTTCACCTGTAGGTATTTTGTCTGAATTATATCAAATGTGACCTAGTTGTGATCTATTCAATTGTTTACGAAATTCATCAATTTCATTTTTCTAGTTATCTATTTATGCATTTGCGTACCTCGCATCCTCATTTATTGATCTATTTCAGTTGTACACTATCTGCATGTTTGTTAGTTTATGTTTTCTACTATTTTTAATTTATCAATTTTGTTTATTTCTTGTAAGTGGCGCTCTAGAAAAGCCTTGAGGAAACGCTTTTGATTTGACAGTCGTCCTTGGAGTACAAGTTTGTGCATTTACCAGAGACCTTGAGAAAAAGTAATTTTGGTGTGCTCAAAGGTTCTAGAGATCTTTTTCTATGCATCAACAGGTGAAAAATCGTTTTCGGTTGACATTCAGTGACAAGTTTTGGTTAAGTAAACAAATTAATGGCTGCAAGAGAATAGATGTCTTTGTTTTGTAAAACTTGCAAATTCCCAGAGATCCAGGATGGAAAGCTCTACTCTTGTGGTGTTTGTGCCCAAATGAATTCCACCAGATCGCCGCAGTGGGTAAAACTAGATAGTTTGTGTATTTGAATGGAAGAGTAGGTGAGCTGTGGTTTGTGTGTGTGTTTGAATGGAAGAGTAAGTGAGCTTCGGTTTGTTTGTGTGAGGAGAACAAAAATATAAGACAATTGTTATTTGGATGATGTAACCAAACTATTCTATAGTGAAATATTTTATTTGTTTACTTGTTTGCCTGTGTGTTTGCTTTGAGACCACTCCCCCCCCCCCCCCCAACTGTATTCTGGCTATTTTTGCTAACGAAAAGTATTGTTAGTATGGCCAGTTGGCCAAATCTAATGATGCTCTAAAGTCTAAAACGTTCAAAACAAAAATTGTCTTGTCCTGCCCCTCACTGTCTTTATCGTCTTTTCTTCCATTATTTTAATTCATTTCTTCACTTTGGGGGTGGGGGGGGGGCCATCATAATTGAATAAAGTAGAGAATCCAACAGGTGAGACGCGTCTGATCTCAAGTATAGAAATTCCTCCTGCCCTTCAGTTTTCTCACTTGTGACTTGAGTTCTGGCGTGTGGGTGTTGTGGATGAGTAAAGCCTTCCAGTTTTGGTGTAAGTGTTACGGTGTAAGATTCTTTGAGCTGATGACGGGACCCTCCTGTGATTGTATTGATTTTCATTCCTAACAGAAAACAGAGTGGACAGAAAACAAAATTCTCACAATCAAAATGAATAAATAGATAAATAAATAAATAAATAAATAAAGGCTCTGCTCGTGCGCCTGTGAACATCATGGCTGCCGGTGGGTCTTTCTTTCGCATTTATATATATATATTTTTTTTTAACCAGTTGTGTTGGGTGGAAGTTTGTTTTATTAAGCTTTTTGGCTGTCTTTGTCAGACGTGTACCAACTATCTCAGAAAAGCTGGAGGTTTCGCTACACAATGACCAGGCTGTAGGATGTCTGATCCGACAAGTATCAGGTGTATGAGAAATGTGGAAGAAAACTGACACAATTCTTACTAACATTCCACTTGATTTTCATTTCAATCATTTGCCCAAATAGTTTCCCTCGGAGTTCAGTGATGGACAATTTGTCCTCACCCTCACAGTGGCACTTTTCAAGGCAGCTGATGGTTTCACTTTGACTTTGAGTTTAGGTTTAACGGTGCTTCGGTATGATTGTGGCCATTTTAGTTACGCCTTTCACGGTATTTTGGGATATCTTACTGTAGCTTGATTCTCGTAGCGTGGTCATAGGCTGTGACGATGGTGACAGACCTGTATAGGCAGCGCTACTAGTCATCAACAGTGCGTCGTTGACCAAGTTTTCGTTTTCTTCCCGTCCCTCTGTTTTTCAAATGTTTCTTGTGGTTGGCTTTTTCATCGACGTTGTCGTCAAGTATAGACTGTAGACTGTATTACATTCAGGGGCGTAACCGTAGCGTCTGCTGAATGGGTGACTGGAAGCCATCATCATCCCCTTTCCTTAGAGAAGTGCTACAACTGAGGGCGAGGGCCAGTGGTGAGAATGGTGAGCCCCTGCCCTGTCTCACGTGAGACTTACGCCCGGCCAAATGTCACCACATTCTCATGGCGGGGGTGCCCCGCTCGCACCCTGCTCGCTCCCGCCTCAGCCAACCGATGCTCACGGGGCCAGGCCGGCTGTTACTCACCTACAACACTTTACTTATCTCGTTTGTTTTAGAGCTTAAATTTGTCTTGCCACTAATACAATGTGTAAAAACAGTGGAGGGAACCTGGGCTGGGCTATGATCTTCTTCAGGCGTCTGTGACGAACCAGCGGATGTTTACAGTTTTTTGTACATGTGTACGGATTAAACAGATTCGCTGATGTCCAGAATTGTAAGTGTTGATAGGCTCGATTAACTTTTTAAAAATTGTTTTCACTTTATAACATAATGTTCGCTGACAATTCAGTCTAAGGCTAAGTGAGTGAAACCCAAAGTGCAAAGAAAAAGAAAGAAAGAAAGAAAAAACAACAATAGCAGTTTCAATCAGTTTAAATTATTGTCTGTTCTCAGCAAACAAAACTCTGAATGACTGAAGTTTTTCTCAGTTCTGTGTACATTTGACTAGAACGTCAGAAAGTCAAAAAACAAAAAACAAAAAAAAGACCAACAAGAAATGGCACGAAACAATATAGATCTAGACTAGTTACTTTTTTTTCTGTCCTTTAGTTCCTTTTGACAAACCGCCGGCAGCTGCTCACGCCTGGACTATAATGATATATTTTCTATTCTGTTTCATTCTCGGGGTTGTCATAATTGTTTGTTATTAATCATGACCTGTCTTATTGTTTGTTTTTGTTTGTTATTTTTTTTTAGTTTTTTGTTTTGTTTTGTGATTCTGTTTGTTGTTGTTGGTGGTGGTGATGATGATGCTGGTGGTGGTGATGATGGTGGTGATGTTTTTAATTGTTTTTATCCTGCTACTATCATTTTTTAAAATTAGTTTAGCGTTTCTTATCATTATTACTATTACTATTACTATTATTATATTGTTATTTTATTATTACATTATATTCGTTGCTGCTGTTGCAAGTTTGACTAAAAGAAACTAAAACTGGCAATGAAAAGTGACACAAAGATCATACTCTAGACTGTCTGTGACAACAGATCAATGATCCTCCATCATGACACTGGTACCTAAATCAACGGGTTGATTTTCTATCTTTTTCCTCGTGGCTTCTTTGCTGTGACAAAGATCCATGCAAAACGTAGAACCCCTCATAATTTGAATGTTGTTTCCTTGCATGCTATAGGTAAGTCAACAAAAATAGATCTTGCTCTAGAATCTTCTGGTTAACAAAGAAAAAAACAGAAACATTCTGTTCTGGGGAAAAGCCACATGCTTAAAGTAAAACATTCCTGTTCCTATGTGGTCAATAGTTTAAAAATATTTCGTGAAACGGTGAATTTGTTCTGAAACGGAGACGTCAGACTTTCATGCAAGATATGTATAATCTGAACTGTGTGGCACCAGTTCATTCAAATTTCACAGAGGTTTAGCATTACTATTATTTATCACTACTATTTATTATTGTTTTTGCCTTTATTATTAATATATTATTATTATTATTATATTGTTATTGTGGTTGCTACTGTATGTTCTAGTTCCCATGCTAGAATTTTGCACTAGGTTTTGATATGTTTAGGGTCTGAAGTTTAGATAAAACGGTTGGTAGAAAGGAAAATTTCAAACATTGCATGACATTCTGATATTGGTGATACTTCAATAAAATGAACCGGAATATATTTCCCAGATTTAATCAGTAGCAAACAGTATGAGACACAAATGTGAAAGAAAAGTTCATTTCTTTAAGGCAGGGTCGAGCAAGTACGATTTAACCACACAGAATGTAATGATTTCTTGTAGTGATTATTTTTAATGTCCGATCCAGTTAATGTTTCTCTCATGAGTCAGTCTGACTCAAATCATTGAAGGTAACTTTTTCCTCATCCTGGCAAGCATCACAAAACTGCTGTGTACTGACGTCATGTAACGTCATGACGTTATTAATTAATATTGGTAAGATCGAGTACCTAGACTTCTCCGATAAGGACGAAAAAAATCGGAGGGCCCGTGTGCACGTTAAAGATACATTGGCAGTTGGAAATCGAAAAGAGCAGGCCGAACAGGCCGCTGCCCGGACAAAATCAAATAAAATTGATCCCTATCACTCCCTCCCCCTCCCCCTCTCCCCTCATCTCACCCCCCCCCCCAAAAAACCGCCGACCGGTGCTGCACTGTGGCGACGACGTGCCTGCTCCAGTTGTAACTGGGTACAATGACACAAAGGCAAATTTCCCAAATGGGATTAAAGTAGTCTACAAATACAATTACAAATAATTTTAGAACTGAGACCATGGCTCTATTGCAGACCGTATTAGAATAGACAATATCTGCATTGGAAATGAGAAAATATCTTTTCCAGAGAAGGCTAGAAATCTGGGGGTATATTTTGACTCTAAACTCTACATGCATTTCCATGTTCATAATCTGTGTAAAACTATCTACTGTGAGATGCACAGAATAGGTCAAATGTCATCTTTCTAAGCGAAGACTCTCTGAAGGTATTAGATCTCATCGTTTATATTTTCTCGCTTAGATTAGAGAAACCAGGAAGCAGAGCATTTCCGCACTCTACCCCGCACATCTGGAACCCGCTGCCAAAATCATTGCGAGAAGCATCTACCGAGTCAAAATTCAAAACTGGTCTAAAAGCCCACCTTTTCCAAAAAACACTTTCGGTTGTGAAGTCCCGACGTTCCTTATCATTTATTTTCTCAATTCACTTTAATTTTGCTGTTTTATTGTTTAATTTCTGCCTCACAGTATGTTATGTGTGTGGGTCTATGTATACAATGTATGTCTAGCATAAGAGTGTATGCAATAGATTTTGTTTGAGATAGAGAGGGAGTCAGGTCGACAGAAGGAGAGAGAGAGAGAGAGGGTGAGTAGCAGATGGAGAGAACAAGACTTTCTGTAAAGCATCTAGAGCAAATATAAATGATTTTCATTATTACTATTATGATTATTATTAAGCCTGGTTTAATGGGCGGCAAAAAATCAACTATTTAGCTCCAGAAATTGCTGAACCACAAGTCTACCCGGCTTTCCTTTCTCTTGATGTAGAACTGAGACTGTCCCAAACGTGTGCAACTTGTGACGTAACACAGGAAATTGGCGGTTCAAACTTTTCTTTAGAAAATACGATGGGGAAATAACTTGGTGACATTATCTTACACACATTTTCATGTTTAGTCACACCTGTTAAATGTAGCGAACAAAATGCTGGAAAATAATTTGTAATAACAAACTTTCATCACAACCTCAATAATTGCAGTCAAGATAAACAATTTAGTTAACCAAGTGGAGTCTGAACTTGTAGGTGCAAAGTGGGGCAGCTTTTCATATTCTGTTTAATATTTTTGCCGCTTTTCATATTCTGTTTCATATTTTTGCCGCTTTTCATATTCTGTTTCATATTTTTGCCGCTTTTCATATTCTGTTTGCCCAGATCTCTAGATAAATCTACAAGGACTGCATAAAATGTTCTTCTCCATCACTAGACACAGCTCAGGTTACTTTATCAATCATTTCCTTGGACATTTTTATGTTACTGTTTTGTTTTAAACTAAGACGCCAAGTTGGCAATTTCATGATTTTTACCAGTGGGAAAGATGCCAAGTTCAGGTTGGGATCATTTTTGAAGCAATATATTTATTTATGAGCTGTTTTTCTCCACAGAAAGGTGAAGAGGAACAGATTATCTTCTTTGCCATGTGTCTTGTGAAGGAAGCGAAAAAAAAAAAGAGTACATAAAGTCAATCAATCAATCAATCAATCAATCAATCAGCTTGCACAAATTGTTTCTGAGAATTCTGGTCAGTGTTCAGTACTTAAACTCACTTCTTTGTCCAATATAAAACTAGGCACATTCTACCTGTCCACGGGTCATCAGGCATTCACAATATTTCCTTACTATATTATTACTCTTTTTCTTCCTAGAGAGAACTCGAGCTGGTTGGTAAGTTATCTTCATACACTACATTGCCGTGTGACGGGAAAAGACCGTTTACGCCAGTCCAGGTCAAATCTACTTTCGAACATGATTTGACGGAACATTCTCTGTCTTTCTGTCCGGATCATCGTTATTTAGTAGCACTACAAGTTTCTCTTGGTCGTCAGAAAATGGCAGCTGGAGTCCAGAGCCAAATGTTTTCTTGCGTCTCTGGTCAAATTTTCTATGCTAATTACTAGTTTGTTTCAGTTGACGTCACAGAGCTCCTGCCAAATTTTCTATGCTAATTACTATTTTGTTTCAGTTGACGTCACAGAGCTCCTGCCAAATTTTCTATGCTAATTACTAGTTTGTTTCAGTTGACGTCACAGAGCTCCTGCCAAATTTTCTATGCTAATTACTAGTTTGTTTCAGTTGACGTCACAGAGCTCCTGCCAAATTTTCTATGCTAATTACTAGTTTGTTTCAGTTGACGTCACAGAGCTCCTGCCAAATTTTGAATTTTGTTTTGTTCTTCGTCGGAATTTCCGTGGCAAAAATAAGTTTTTCATTCTCCCGACAGTTACAGTTTTGTTGTTGTTGTTGTTGTTGTTGTTGTTGTTGTTGTTGTTGTTGTTGTTGTTGTTGAAAACAGGAAATCTTTGCGAGTGGGCGAGGTGCCAAAAACAAAAAAACTTTGCAAGTGCACATGCTCAACCACTGTGCACCGAGATGCGGGGATGCATCACAATTCGGTGTGAATTCAGTGAAACAAAACCAATAAGATCTTTTTGCATAACCTAACAATAGTTCTACATGTTGATTGTATGTTGTTCTTCCCGCAGGACAATGATGCCCAGCTAAGCACGACCACGCCCACCTTCCAACATTCTCCAGTCTATCGCGGCCTCGGGGACACACGTCAGGCGAGTCAAAGTCCCACCTTTGTTATCCTCGCTCTCATCATCGACTCTCACGCCTTCCTCTTCGTCCTCACCAAAACTAACCTCATCACCCCACCACCGCCCGGCCACAGGAAGACAGCCACCATCGAAATCATCCTCTGAGCTCACCTTTCATTTCACGCCAACCACCAACTCGACTACAGCACCATCAGCCATGTCCACGGACAAAGCCAACAAACATAACCATGAGTTGATTGAGATGGGCCACGGTGGGGCCCCAGCCACAGAGCCCTCGGGCAACGGTCGGGCATTGGAGGCCAAGCTGGAGGGGGAGGACGGCGCGCCCCAGAGAGAGGAATGGTCGGACAAGATTGAGTTTGTCCTGGCGTGTGTAGGACAGTGTATCGGCTTTGGGAACGTCTGGAGATTTCCTTACTTGTGCTACAAGAATGGCGGAGGTGAGTACCGGTACTCGTCTTACAGAATTGGTAGTCACTGTGTTGACGGTTGTAGTCTTTGCTGTTGTTGCTGCTGTTGTTGTTGTTGTTGTTGTTGTTGTTCCTGCTGTTGTTGTTGCTGTTTTATTGCTGTTGCTGTTACTGTTGCTGCTTTCTTCTTCTTCAAGTGCCAGATTTGGAACAGTTATCGACGATCATGGTTCAGCACTCATTCCTCTACTCGGATGCTCTCAAAAAGCTCATACTGTCCTGATTTTTCCCTGTCGTCCATCTGTTCAAACTCTCTAAATATGTTGTTCTTTGTCTACCTCTGCTTTCTTTGCCCTCTTTTTTTCCAGTTAGAGCAAGGTGTTCAAGACCTTTGTGTGGATTCAGGTGTCCCATGAACTGATTTTGTCTTCTCCTAATTGTTTTTATTAGTGATCGCTCCGTGCAGGCGTCTTTCACAACCATTTCATTCGAATGAAATGAAATGAAATTGTTGCTGCTTTAGGAAGACAGAAACCAGAGGACAGAATGTAGGACAGGACAGAGTGAAACTGGCAACAAACAAAAATGGCAAAACTGACGAAAACAAAAAGTGCTGGGGAGATTAAGACAATTTGTGAAAGTGACGGGTCTCTTTCTTTTCTGGGGGGGGGGGGGAAGAGAGAGAGGGAAGGGGGGAGATTAAGACAATTTGTGAAAGTGACGGGTCTTTTTCTTTTCTGGGGGGGGGGGGGAGAGAGAGAGGGAAGGGGGGAGATTAATGTCTTATATGTGTGAATTGAGGAGAGAGCAGGGACAGGAACGAGTGTGTGAGTTGTGAGTGGCTACGGGAGTGAGTGAATGAGTGAGGACATAACACCGACATGTCTGCACATGATGACGGAATCTGTGGTGTGACTGAGTTTAAAATCTGCATTGACCATCGATGACCAGACGAAAAAGGGAAGGCTAGGGAGGTCCAGACTCTGCTCTTTATATCGTTATGCTAACTGAAAGAAACTTTGCTTTCCGAGATGGTAAAGAAGAAAAAAATCATTCCATTTTCTTAGCTGTTGATTGCCGCCGGTGGGGCATTTGTCGTCATTGAAATTTGAACCGACAATATCCTTTTATATAAAAAATTAGAGTGCTGGAGAGGGGAGAGGGTCGGATGATGACGGTTCACAATGTTTACAAATATAATAAGATCCAGAGGCTAAAATGCTTTGACCGGGCCACATTTTGATCTTTGCCAGGAGAAAGCGAGCTCGTCTTTTGTCGGCTAATAGATCTAAAAAGAATGACGACGAAGTGCTAAATGTGAAGAAAATTAACCTTTTTTTTTTTTAATCTGTTTGTGATTTTTCACTACATTAAATCACACTTTTTTGCTAGAGTCACGCGCATGTTCCCACATTATCCTTGGAAGAAAATCTTCAAATTTCTATTTTTTTTTTAATGAAAAAAGCAGTATTGGACGCCGGACGCCGGCTGATGCACTCGGTCCGACCCAAGGCAATTGTTTCCCTCTCCTGACGGTCGTCACGTGCTTTTTGTTTTCAATTCTCCACTAGAAGGCAGAAAATTAGTTTTTGTTTTTCTGTCAATTTTCTCCTTGTTATTTCTGTTCTTCTTTCCATCAGATAAGATAGGAACTCGAGCACAAAGAATCTTTTTCTAATCTTTGCAAGTTTTCAGGTAAATATAAAATACGAAACTTTGATCGAGTGAATTAATCTATCTCTGTTCAGTTATGAAATACCCATAAATTGTTTCACATCTTTAGTTGTGCAAACATTTTCTTCTCTTGGATGTACAAGTTGTAAATAGTTACCATCAAACTAAATTTCACCCTTTTTTAAAGTAAATTATTTCCGGAGATTTTTCCTTGACATTATCCAGATGAAGTTGTTTATATCCGCTTTATAATAAAGAGGACGCGGTTCTACATACTGTGATATTTTGATATAATCTGAGTTGATTTGTCAAAAGCCAGTTATTTAAGTCAAAGAGGTTCGCTGCCATTGGCATTTACACCCCATCAAAGTATCAATAGCCGTCAGTATGCCCTTTACTGCACTGACCTACTTCTAGCTATGCTAAGTGTGATTGGCTGAGCCCGCTGTGTCTACCACTGCAATAGCCGTCAGTATGCCCTTTACTGCACTGACCTACTTCTAGCAAGGCTAAGTGTGATTGGCTGAGCCCGCTGTGTCTACCACTGCAATAGCCGTCAGTATGCCCTTTACTGCACTGACCTACTTCTAGCTATGCTAAGTGTGATTGGCTGAGCCCGCTGTGTCTACCGCTGCAATCGACCAATAATACCGCCTTTCGTTACCTAAGTACAGTACTTTCTGGTTTCCCCCAATCAACAGTGACGTCTCATACGTGTGACCCACACTTCCGGCATGGCGTCATGTGTGCCAGGTACCTTGCTCCTCAGCTCACAGTTTTCACTGACTCGCGCTCGGATTGAACTTGTTAAACAATGAAGTTCAAAGTCCCCAAATTTACAATTGAAAACCTTTTTCTAGGCCCAATTTTACTGAATTCATGAAGATATTTCTGTATGTACGGGGTTATTTTCAGATTAAATACGTGATGTAATAGGCAGCGACTAGTACAATAGGCCTAGATGTCACGTGTCAATGCTCAGTGTGCCGTATGTCTCCAATCTGCTGCAGTGCAGAACGAAAGAACTGCTATCGATTATTTCTCTCTCTGTGTTTCTGTCGCAGATTCAAAAGTTTTCAATCAGAGAAAGAATGAAAAGAAATGAAAAACGTAGAAAAGTGGATGAGAAAGACAGAATAACAAGAAATCTAGAAAAACGAATGCGTTTTAGATTACTTGCGCTGTTTGGGGTCACTTTCAATTTTTTTGTATGCTGAAGTTTAGTGGGCCCAATAACTCAGCTAGCAGTTTTGGCCTCACCAAGTTTGGAGTGGCAGCAAATAGAGTTTTATTTGGGGTCATTTTAATTTCAAACTGGCCTCTTTTTTTTTCTTATTTGGCGGGGATTCCTGTAGGCTCAGCAGCGTGAGGACACGGGAGGTCGTGTAGCCGTGGCCTACATACGCCTACTGGCATTTGCACGGCACGGTCTGTCAAGTTTCTTGGGACACTTAGATTTTGTGGGTGGTTTGGTATAGGTTTGTGGACGGTGTGTGAGGCGATCTATCTATCTATCTATCTATCTATCTATCTATCTATCTATCTATCCATCTATCCATCTATCTATCTATCTATCTATCTATCTATCTATCTATCAAGTGCACTTTCGTTAGCATTTCACCATCACAAAGAATGTTCAGATTTCACTATGACTGTTTTGAGAATGTCCATGATTCAACCTGCTATGCCTGATCGGACATGTTGACAACACAGTCACAAACACCCTGATCCATCAAATTCTTGATCTGTGGCCTTTGGTCACGTCCTAGGCTGACTGGCGGACAGGTTCAGGTTCCATTCTGAACATGGACAATTCCACTTCGCCATTTTCTCCTTGCATGTTCGTCCCTTCGAGATCTAGACATTTCTCTAATGACCCTTGTTGTGTTTTCAAAATTCTGTCTAATGTACCTAAAATGGAGTGTTGCATTTCCCAATCTTTTCCTTTTCTTAAGACATTTTATTCGAGCAGATCTAAAACTTTTTACCTTTCATGGTTTTGTCGTGTGGGCCATACTGAAGATGTTAATTTCATTTCTCTTTCAAACGTCCAGTGAGACACGTTGGTCTACGGACAGGGTGTTCACCTCTCATCCCGAAGGGTACTGGGTTCAATTCCCGGTCGGTGTAGGCATGTTGGAAATTAATTTGGGGGAATTTCTTGTCCCGGATCCTATGGTAGGGTACTAGGATCGAGTATCTAGTCTTCTCGGATAAGGAACAAAAACTCGGATGGCCCATGTGCACGTTGCGCACGTGAAAGATACCTTGGCAGGTAATCAAGAAGAACAGGTTGTACAAGGCTGGCTGCCAGGGCAAAATTTAAAAAAAAACGAATCCCTGCTGTCACGATCACGTGCGTGAAGATGGTCACGACCACGTGTGTGATGAGTACCTAACTTATTTACCTTTCAAACCCAGCTAACAAGCCAAGCAAGCAGACCAGCGATCAACGGACACATGGAGTGAAATTTAAATTAAACGATATTTAATTATAAATGCATGACAAAACTTATGTCAAAACATTCAACTCATGATAATCACATACATAATCACAAAAACAGATATTTCAAATTTACTCTTGGGGATCATGGCTATTATCTATTCCCCGTTTCACATCTAGATCTAATCCCTCTGTCTATAAACTTAACTACGTATACTTAATAGACTCTGTCAACAGCTGCCCTCCTCGTTGATGCAGTTTCACTTCTCCAGAGTTCACACAATCCTTTCTAGATCTTTCATTTCGACGATAAAAGGGGAAACAGACGCCCCTGGCTTCACACAAATAAGAACACACAGTTCACACCCGCCATCGTAGATTACTTGTTCCTTGAGGGGTTCTCGACATCCCGTCCTCAAGACTCTTCAACTTGCAAACACACAGCACACCGACGGTTCACACCCGCCATCGTAGATTCACGAGCTTCTGATGGGTTCCCATCCTATCATCAGAACTCCTCAACTTCTGGTCCCCATGGCACGACCTTCCACTTGTCGCCCGGACCGATAAATTCTTCTTATTGGGAAATAAATGTGAACATCATGGATCCCTCACACACCTAACACTTCTGGTCCCCACTGGCACGACCTTCCACTTGTCGCCCGGACCGATAAATTCTGCGTCTTCCTTTAGGAATGAATAACTTGGGAACCTTCATAGATTCCTCACATACATAACACCCCTGGTCCCCATGGCACGACCTTCCACCTGTCGCCCGGACCACTTCTCGCTGCGTCTTCCTTTAGGAATGAATAACTTGGGAACCACGTGTGTCGAGCTTCTCCTCTACTTATACTCCCGAGGTTTTTTTTGCACACGCGACTAGTTTAAAGCGAGTCGTGTGTATATATTCACGCTCGTCAACAATGTCAAAAACCGTGTTTTCCCCTGCTAAGCTCAACCCCCTAGACTCGTGGCGCACAAGGCCACCGACCTTCCTCGTGATAGTAATCTTTCATGCTAGTCAACAACTTAAAAACTCCCCTTCTCCCCTACTAAGTTTACCCCCTCTATACTCGTGGCGTACAAGGTCATCAACCTTAATCGTGACACTGCCCAACAATCTGTCCGTCTGTGAGTCTCAGTCCGCTGTTTGGGTTGGCTCATTCCTCACGATCATGACACAGAAAATAGAGAGTCCGCGCCGGGGCATCACGTTGGCCTAAAGTTACTTATCAAAAGCCACCCGAAGCGCATCGTAATGCACACCTTATCGTAGCGAAGGACACTCTGCGCACCAACGTGCTGTTCGGTATTCATTGTGGTGCAGTTTTGCCCCATTTTTTGCTCGACTTTACAACCTAAATGTCAGTTTCAAAAGTTATAAAATTAATTTTCTTATGTGTCAGTAAATCCAGTTCAATCGCTTTTCTATCGACTGATTGTGTTAATTCAAGTTTCAGGTATTTTTAAATTAAAAGTCGTAAAAAAGTAAAATAAAATGATCTTTGTTTTGGCTCCTTGTAGTAAGCTCACCGCACCGGAAACGATGTATTAATATGCGTTCAATTCAGTGCGCGCCATTTCCCTACCAGAAATGAGTGCATAGTGCTCTGGTGCGCATGAAATCTGCAGTACGACTGTAAAATATGGGAAGCTTTCTAGACCAAAAGGAGAGAGAGAGATGGAAGGGTGGGTTCACAGTTTTATCCCGGATAATGCCGGGAAATTCATATATTTGTAAAAGAAAAAAGATAAATGTTCATAGGTTGTCAGAATAAAGTCTTGTTCACAATAGTGTTGTACCAACAGGGTTACGGAACGAAGATTAATCTGATTTTAATGTTCTGAATCGGGAAGGCAGCCCCACTTCGATAAAGGCCATGCGAACATGAAAAAGTAGGGCGCTACACTACCACAAGGACGCTACGCTACCACAGCGAAATCGGGTTTTACCACATGTTGAGAAATGAAGATTAGTGAACACAACAGTCATGGGCAGAAAAAAATGGCCATCAAATTCGCACGAAAAAAGGTTAATAAGTCATAAGGTCCATACATACCGTGAAAAAAAGCTTGCTTCTGGATGAAAAGTTCAAAAATTTTGGCTCCGTAATGACAGCAGTTCCAACGTCACTTTCGTATCTGACATAGCCGAATCGCCACAAAGCGCGACCCAAAATAGTGCGATAACGGACAAATTCCTCCGCGTTGCGTAACTTCCGCCGACGATGCGTATATGCGCGGACTGTCTATAAACCACCCGAAGTGCATCGTGAAACACTCATTATCGTAGGGAGGCGCATCGACGTGCTGTTCGGTGCTAAGGGGAGAGACGGGAGCTTATTCGCGTGGAACAGCAGACCAGAAAGGACGCTAGGCTAGTCTTGCATGCATCACTCCTTCCGGCGTCTTCCCTACTAATTCAGTGATTGTCAAAATTGGGCAAAAAGAAAAAGTTGTATGTAGCGAAGCTCTGCGTGAGAAATAAAACTCAAACGATACAAAGCAAACTAAAGAGAAGACCGGAAAATACACAAATTTTCGGCTTTCACCTTTTTCAAGTGTAAAAAAAAAATAGAACAATAGTGATTCATGTGCACTGCAGCGGCTGTTCAACGAAGGTGGCTTAACTAAGCTACATGCCGTCGTCCGCATAATAAAACCTCACAAAGCTGGTTTGGGAAATTTTACAGGAGAAGGAAAAAACTGATTTATTCCAAACCACAGGTCTCAGATTCTTGAAATTTTCTCACTAGTATACATTTGCTTTTACAACTTAATACACTGCCTGATGTCTCATCCTGATGATTATGATTACAATTATGTTTTAGGTGTTGCGCAGGTTTGCTGACCCGAAATCCGCACGATAAAACCTCCTTATCCTTAAGGCGGTTTTATTGTGCGCATTTCCCCTCTCTCACTGGCCAGCAAACCTCTTTATCCAGGCATGTTTTCGTTTTGCCTTTGTGAAGGCTAGTTTTCGAGGGCAAATCAGGTGTGTACCAGACATGGATGAAGTTGTATAGCGACAGGAGGGATATAAAGTGAATTTAGTAAAAGTGGAAAAATATTTGGAGAAAATGGAAGACGGGTAACCGCAATGAAGTAAACTAGAAGACGTTAAAGACGTTCCATATAGACACATAAAAACATTAAAAAACATACAATGCATGGGCAATCTATTAATATTTCACTAACTTGCAACCTTTGGCATGAGTCACTGACCAAACTATACACTCTTCAGGCCTTAAATTTGGCAGGAAGGTGGCAATTGGGATAAGGAAGATGATGGCTATAATTAAAAGTTGTTTACTTCAAGCATGTATTTTTATAAAATAACAGTATTTATTGCTATGTAACATCTGTATTTTTGCATGTTTGTTTCGTAATATATAGTACCGTGCATGTCATAAAAAGTAATCGTATCAAGCGTTCAGTTTGGTGCGTAGTGTTCTGGTGCGCATGAGTTCTGAAGTAAGACTGTAGTTTATTACTTTTATTATATGAGAGAGAGAGAGAGAGAGAGAGAGATGGGGGGGGGGGGAGCACATGATTGTTTATTCCGGGCAATGCCCGGTAGGTTATCTAGTTCTTTATATTGTGGGAATTAAAAAAGACGGTTTATCAATTAAAAATAAACTTTAAAAAAGAAAAACAAAAACGTGCAGACTTTCTCTTTCAGCCTTTTTGGCTCATTCTTTCCGCCTTTTCATTCATCCATTCCTTCCATGCTTTCCCCCTTTTTCCTCCTTCCTTCTATATAATTCCTCTTACCAGGTCTCATCTCTCGGCCCTCCCTCTCTTCACCCATCTCCCCCTCCCCCTCTCTCTTTCTCACCCGTCCGCCCTCCTCTCCACTTTTCTTTATTTCTTTCTCTTTCGTTTTTTCGCCCTCACGTTTTATCTCTTTCCTCGTTCACCCAGCCCCCTCTCTTTGTTCTCCCTGACTTCCTACTTCTCTCTCTCTCTCTCTCTCTCTCTCTCTCTCTCTCTCTCTCTCTCTCTCTCTCTCTCTCTCTCTCTCTCTCTTCGTGCGGTGGAACAATACTGCTGAATGCACTCAGTCACATCCCGCTATAGTGTGACCCTTCTTTAGATACTGCTGCTCCATGTTAGTAGCTCTTAGTCTTGAAAAGCGGAGAAGAGCCTTGGCCAGAATAAGGTTGCTCTTCTCGTAGGTACAGCCCTCGATGTACTGGATGCACCTTTTGTAGCTCCCAAGTTGTAAGACACACAAGATGCGAATTCATTGGGCATTAGCTTTCCTTCCACCTCATGCCACAAGAAGCATTCCACGTCATCTTTAATGGCCAGGTTGTGGATTGAAAAGTTATGGACATACACGTTTCTTTTTGTAACATGACGCCAGTGCATTTAGACATGGAGCGATGACCTTTGCCTGCAAACCCATCGTTGTCACTACAACATCCTCATGCTCAGCAAGTAGTTTTTATTTGGCATTAGAAGTCTGTGCATCATATGCTTTTATGAGCCTTCCATGTTACCTCGTCGTACGACACACACGTGTCGCACTGACTTAGCGGTGTTTGAATATGGCCAAATTCTGGGACTTGAAAGTATGTTTTCAAAGTCTTTGGCTCACAGCCTGTTGGTCCATCTCTCTGCGGCTACATTTTTTTGTACATCTTTTGCATTAGACCTATGTAATCACGAGGTGTACCATTTCCACCCCCCCCCCTTCCCTCTCTCTTTCAGAAAGTTGAATGAACAACGAAATCAGTGTGACCTAAATCTACGTTCGCAGTCACACACATTTTTTTCAAGCTTGCCCGTGATTGCGCCCTCCTATTGTAAAAAAAAAGGATAAATGTTAGTAAGTTGTCAGAATAAAGTCGTGTCCACAATACTGTGGTACCAACAGGATTACGGAACGAAGATTAATCTGATTTTAAAGTTCTGAATCGGGAAGGCAGCCCCACTTCGATAAAGGCCATGCGAACATGAAAAAGTAGGGCGCTACACTACCACAAGAACGCTACGCTACCACAGCGAAATCGGGTTTTACCACATGTTGAGAAATGAAGATTAGTGAACACAACAGTCATGGGCAGAAAAAGATGGCCATCAAATTCGCACGAAAAAAGGTTAATATGTCATAAAAATCCATTCATATCGTGAAAAAAAGCTTGTTTCCAGGTGAAAAGTTCACAAACAGAAGCTCCGTATCGACAAAGTTGCAAAGTTACTTTCGTAACTCTCACAGCCGAATCGCAACTAAGCGCGACCCAAGATAGTGCGAAAATGGACAAATTCCTCCGCGTTGGGTAACTTTCGCCGAACTCACGTCTATGCGCGGACTCTCTAATATTAACCTTACAGAGTAGGTACAAAAATGAATGCATTTGGAATGGCAGAGTGAACGGAGATAGAAATTAGCGACGTGTACGTTTGCCTGCACGAGGTCAGTGCCCCACGTATCTAAACAACGTGCCACGCCGTCTTCAACTACAAAAATAATCGTGCATCTGAAATGTTCCAGTGGTAAAAATATCACTAGTTGCCCAGGCTGGTAACTGATAACTGATTTTCTCTCTCGAGATTATATAAATAATTCTTTTACCATTCCAGGGATTCTCACAATTTGTGTGATGAAGACGACGAGGGGGGGGGGGGATCGGGGAATCTGGCTGCTGACAATGAACAATGTATTTCTTTACAACAGCTGACGTGCAGATTACTTGCATTGGTTTCATGGGGAAAAATTGGGCGTTTTCATGAATAATTTTATTCATTTATTGGTGTATTTTTCTGCAATTTTGCACGAAACATGTCAGTGGGTTGTCGTAATACAAAATTGAGGTTTCATTAGTTCCCATACGCCTGAGTGAATAATTTGTTCCCCCTACAGATTAGGAATCTTACATCATGTCTTTCTAATTGAAAGTTTAGAGGATTTGCAGCATACATTGTTCCTCTTTATGACAGAACATTCTAGAATCATAAAAGGGGAGAACCTGAGAAAGTTGATCAGTCAACACCATTCGTCACATTCATTGTTTATTCCCAACCTAAACCAAGCTGTGAATAATGCCAGCATTCATCAGTTAGCTTTGACATTAACTTGTAGAGAAAGTAACTGCAGCGGTGAATATTTTGTCTCCATCGACTGCCAAGGTCCTCACCCCCCCCCCCCCTTTCCGATAATTTTTGGGAAATTGATGGTTGAAGTTTCATGTGCTCATTGCAGAGATACCTTTTTTTTTTTTTTAGTAATACTTATAAATTACGTACCAAATGCACTTGATACTTTGACACACAATGGAGAAGGCCCGAAGAAGTAGTGTGTAGTGTGTAACTCAGTTCAGCAAAAAAGAGGAGATGCAGCGCTGTCCGTCTAAGGGGATGATTTGTATAATTTACCTGCAGGTAATTTTAATTCTGACTTGGTCACCGCCCAGCAATCAGAATCTGCTATCAGTGGACATTTGACTTTACTAAAGATTACTCACGACGGACATTTGGAGATTTGAAATCTATTTTTCCTGAGATCTTGGAAGAAATTGAAGTAGTTTTTGCTGAAGAAACCGATTTCCCGAGTTGTTCCGACTGCAGAAATTCCGAGATACAAAAAAGTTCCAGCGAAATTCCGAGCGTGAAGGAGTCCCGCGCTCAGGGGTATTTGGTTTCATTGGCTAAAGCCCCCGAGTCGGTGGTTGCAAACATTCTCAGCGGGGTTTGGGAGCGGGAACCTGCGGGAACCTGCGGGGGAGCACACAAACAAACAACAAGATGGATGGCTAGGTGTCATGTCGACACCATTTGCCAGCAGTCAGGGAGACAGGATTATCGCCCATTATCTCGGGCGGCCCAGGCGGGAAATATGGCGGGTGTCAACAATGGTTGCTGTTTGATGTTGGTCCGTCCTCGTCATGTGGCCTTTTCTGCCAACCCCGCACGGCACGCACGGCGGCCACGAGAGAAGATTATCACAGTAAAACACAAGATTGCCCGTCGTTTTTTATCCCCTAGTTTTCTGGGAGAGTGGTGGGTGAAGGCGGGGGAGGGGTGTGATTGTGTCGTGTCGGTGTCGGTACGTCTATATATTCAGTTTTTCCCACTGACGCTGCATTTTGTCATCCAGTCTTGCACAAGCGAAATTCCGATGTTCTGTCTACTGCTTTAAGTTGTCGCTCCTGGAACCGCCCCCCCCCCCCCCGCTCCACCTTTTCTGTGCCCGTGTGTTTATTTGTTACATTCGCACCTTGGACTCCTGACTCCCCTGGTAGATACAGAGATGGAAAGTCTTGATTTCTGTGTTCAGCTTCCGCTTTAGTCACCAACGAGGGGTGAGGGGTGGCGGTGATGGCCAAAGGTTACAATTCGAGGATTCCTGTGAGCAATGAAAGAAGACACTGCACGCTTTGCATTCTTGACCTGTAAGCAAAATAATTTCAGTGTAGATATAAACTGGTTAAGAAGCTTTACATAAAGTGTCTGCTCTCGGTCTTGGCAATTTTTATTTTTTTTTACCCCGTTTCCCCCAGGTCCGTCATTCATCACCAGGTACGTCATTCATCACCAGGTACGCCTGGCCCCATCCCCTGACCGCCCTTGTGCGAGCCGACGGCCATTAGAATAAGATCTTGATGTTCGAAAACATTCAATAATGATATTTTACTTGGTCAATTTGTCTGTCTACACAGAAATATGATTTTCATATAACCCAAAAACTGAATTTCCTGGTGGAAAATAAGGAAAGGAAACTAAACTTTTCAATTCGTTATCAATGTTTGAAAGGTGCCGGTATGCACATAGTTTTTGGGGGACATTCGGGAGACCTGTCGGGTCCATTGCAAAGACTTCCGAGACACAGGAATTAGTCTGTCACTCAGAGGAAACCCCGAGTCTCTGGTGATTCAACTGTATCTCCCTGTGTTTGGTAAACTGTTTTATCTGTTGTTAACGTTTATATCAAATAGGGAAAATGCGAAGTTGAAGACCAGTGGAAATGTTTTACTAGCGACAGGGAGCAAAGGGTTAAATGCTGGTTTCCTGTGACAGCCTTCTGTTGGTGTGTGATGGGAGAGGGGGGAGGAGAGGGGTGCAACAGAAAGCTTTACACACACTGTACGACTCTTGATTTGTGAGTGCCAGCGAGAGAATTGGAGCCAGCAGGCGGGCGGGGGTTGGGGTGGGGGCGGGGGGCGGGGGGCGGGGGTTAAGGGTACCAGATTCACCCAAAAGTGATTTCTTTGTTATTCCCCCCCCCCACCCCCAAGCCCCTCCAGTGTACAAGTTTGGTTCACCACTCTCGTCTCTGCCAAACCATTGTTGGGAAAACGAGCTGCAGTCACAAAATATTAGAAAATTATTATCCTTTCAATTGCAAGAGAGAAGTTGTGGGACGTTCAAAGTCCAGAAACGGATTTTCTCAATTTTTGTAACTATTGTGGTTTTCCTGCTGTGATTTTCGACTTTTTATGCACTTTATAATAATTATATACAGGTCCATGTACAACACGTGTCTCAAGATGCTCACACTAAAGACCAAAAAAACTCGCCGAGTGTTTTATGACAGCTTAGATTAGACGCAAGTAAATTTTACTGACGTGAACTGGTTGAACATTTTTTGCTTCCCACGACCGATATTTCTAAAACACACACACACAATCTTGCGGTTGTCGGTGTTGTTTTTTTATGTGTAAAGAGTTGTCTGCCTTCATCTTTTATTTCTCCCTTTCTCACATTTCCTTCACACACCCCCCCCCCCCAGCCCCCATATCTCCCATAAACGTGAACTGTTTGTCATAGAGATTGCATCTAACGTCAAGTCGCTCCTCCGTGAGCGGGGATGGTGTGTGGAGAATGCAGCTGCAGAAAGAGAGATTGGTGATTTAGCAAACTTGTGGCTCCGAGAGAAACCATAAAGGTTTGTTCACGCAACTGCAGATGACAACTGTCTCTTGTCAAACGTTCTAAACACTGCTTGGAGTATTGTGTTGTTATGTTGTGTTGTTGTTGTTGTTGTTGTTGTTGTTGTTGTTAAGAGGAAGTGGAGTATTTTAGAATAATGTCCATTCCTGTCAGGAGACATTTCAGGTAAACCAATGTTTCGTCTCTGCCGTACAGTTCGATCCTTCTACTGTGTACTGCGACACGACAGGGGTTAGATATGCTTTAGAAAGCCCAAACGTCTCGCACGGCAACATTTTTGACAGATCTTTGCCTTTCTCCAGACTGAAGAGGCTGATCGTAGAGAATTTGAGAATGGTGATTTGAGATGATGGTGCTTGCTACTGATCTCTCTCTCTCTCTCTCTCTCTCTCTCTCTCTCTCTCTTTTCTCTTTCTCTCTCTTTCTCTCTCTCTCTATCTATCTATATTTCTCTCTCTCTCCCTCTATCTCTCTATCTATCTATATTTCTCTCTCTCTCCCTCTATCTCTCTCTCTCTCTCTCTCTTTCTCTCTCTCTCTCTCTCTCTTTCTCTCTCTCTCTCTCTTTCTCTCTCTCTCTCTCTCTCTCTTTCTCTCTCTCTCTCTCTCTCTCCCTCTCCTGATCAGATGGTACCAATAACGTCATCGATAGTCCTGGCGAGAAAGCAAAGACATGTGACAAGGAATACTTGCGTACAGTCAAGATATGTACAAATGATAGAGTAGGAATGAAGACCGACTAGCTACTGGAAAGACATTATTAAAGGCAACATTGGTCCACTGTAGTTCCTGGCCATTCCTGTGTTTGGTCAAATTCACTGACCTAGAAAACCATGGGTTCACACTGAATAATTATAGGTTTAGCCACTGGCGCCGCCTCCAACAGTTTGCTCACAGTCAAATCTAACCATTCATCCTTGTATCGTGGCTCGAGAGTCGCAAGGTCTTACCTGATATACACTTTTAACGTTGGTACAGACTTTTAACTCTCGGAAGAAGACGAGCTACTCACCCCCCCCCCTCCCCCAAACAAAAAACCCCAACAGACTAACGCCATTACTACTCATGTTCAGGGTTGCCAGTTTGGCACTTTTAGTGCCAAATTGTTCAAATTTGGCACTTTTTGAACATGGTTGGCATGAAAGCAAATTGGTTGGCAAGTTGGCACTTTTTTGGCACTCAGCATTGTGACTTGGATATACATGTATTACATTAACATACTTTCTTGATCATTCACTCCTCAAAGTCCTCGAGAGGATTACATTATATCAGAGGCTCTAAAATTATGAAAGAAACAACATTAGACAACACCGGGTAAGCCAGAATTTTGTTTATTCTAGAATTTACATGTATAATATTTCACTTTTATGAGTACGTGTGACTAAAATCCTTATTTTTACAAATTTGGCAAGTTTTTAAAGCATTTGGCAAGTTTTTGTCACATATTTGGCAAGTTGTCCTGAAAAAAACTGGCAACCCTGCTCATGTTGTGTCCAAGTGACCAGCACAAGCAGGGGCTGCTAAAGGACGTAGTATGGACGCCCTAAAATTGATCTACTTTATTTTTACAATCCAGTTATTTTACATTTTCCATCCAGATACGGTTGGTATGAATCCCCCCCCCCCACCCTCTTTCACTACACACACACACCCCATCACCACCACCACCACCATCACAACCACCATCACCACCACCACCACCATCACCACCACCACCACCATCACCACCACCACCACCACCATCACCATCACCACCATCACAACCACCACCATCACCACCACCATCACCACCATCATCACCACCACCATCACCACCACCATCACCACCATCAGCACCATCACCAGCACCATCACCACCATCACCACCACCACCATCATCACCACCACCACCATCATCACCACCACCATCACCACCACCATCACCACCATCACCATCACCACCATCATCACCACCACCATCACCACCACCATCACCACCATCACCACCACCACCATCACCACCATCAGCACCATCACCACCACCATCACCACCACCACCATCATCACCACCACCACCATCAGCACCATCACCACCACCACCATCACCACCACCACCACCACCACCACCATCCCCACCATCACCATCATCACCACCACCACCATCACCACCACCATCACCACCACCATCACCACCATCACCACCACCACCACCATCACCACCACCACCATCAGCACCATCACCACCACCATCACCACCATCACCACCACCACCATCATCACCATCACCACCATCAGCACCACCACCATCACCACCATCACCACCACCACCACCATCACCACCATCATCACCATCAGCACCACCACCATCACCACCACCACCATCATCATCACCACCACCATCACCATCATCATCACCACCACCATCACCACCATCAGCACCACCACCATCACAACCATCACCATCATCAGCACCACCACCATCACCACCACCACCATCATCATCACCACCACCATCACCATCATCATCACCACCACCATCACCACCATCAGCACCACCACCATCACCACCACCACCATCATCATCACCACCACCATCACAGCCACCATCACCACCACCATCACCACCATCACCACCATCACCATCACCACCACCACCACCACCACCACCACCACCACCATCACCACCACCACCACCACCACCACCACCATCACCACCATCACCATCACCACCACCATCACCACCACCATCACCACCATCACCACCAACCAGTAACAGACCAGATCCAAGAGAAAAGAAAAACATGCCGAAAAGTAGTAAAAAGAGGTAGAAAAAGGTGGAGAACGTCACTAGACCAAAAATTCTGGGTTGTCGTTTTTTTTTTCGTGTGATTATTATTGGCATTTTGTTCTCAGTTTAGCGACCACACGAAAATTAAGGAGGCGGGGGGGGGGGGGAACAAACTCTATGACGTCACCGGAAATGATCTCAAGAGACGTAACTCAACCTACTTTTCTGTCCAAGTTTCTCCCTGGCCAGAGATGACGGGAACGCCATATAAACTTTGACCTGGTGATCTCTAATTCTGGGGACAGTGTCGACCTTTCCAGAACCTCCTAAATCACACGTGAGTGTTGGGTGAGGTGACGGCTGGTTACTGCAATAACTCCTCCGTACACTGACTGCTAGCCCAGGGACCGGTTCACACTGGGACAGGACTGGGGGACGGGCAGGGAGGGAGTGAGGGGTGGGGAATGGAGGGCAGGGCGGGCCACGGTACGGAAAAACTGGCGAGATGGAGCGGTGAAAACACTGGAAATTACGCCAGGCCAAAGATTGAGTCATCCAGAATTATGCTTTGATCACACAACGTAGGAGAGGACAAAGTTTGACCACTGGCGTAATAACTATAGTTAAAATTGATTGCGGCTCCAGTGGCGTAGACAGCTGCAGGGCTGAGATTTTCTCGGAAATGACTGTATTCGTAAACTGAGGTCAAATTCACTTGTTACATTCGTCTTCTACAATGAAATACGTTTTCTCTTCTATCCTGGTCATCCGGTTTGTAAGATTAATGATTTCTTCTGGTCCTGGCAAAATGGCAGCTGAACAAGGAATAAAGCCGGGCGGATTGCCAAAATGGTATTTTGTTGTTGTTGTTGTTGTTGTTGTGTTGTTGTTGTTGTTGTTGTGTATCTCCTGTAAAATTTTATTTTTTGACGTCTACGATCTTGCCACGGCAGAACCTTCAACGTTTGTGACTCGGGGAGGGCGCGGTAGTGAGACAGACCACCTCTACCACCACCCCAACCTCCATTCCCTCTAGCCATGATCTCTACCGACACAGTTGTGTTGTTGTCGGTTGTTTTTTACCTAGATACCATACCCTTGCCCTTACCTCTCTCACTGCCATACGCAATATTGTTTGTTTTGTTGTTGTTGTTTTTTGGGGGGGGGGGGGTGGGGGGGGGGTATTTTGTTTGTCTTCGTAATTGTCCTTGCCTGACACAGACGACCTCACCATGCACTGCTAAAAAATCGTCATCCTTGGTATGTTGATTGATTGAAGTATCGAGAGTTTGAACATGGCATGTGAAGGGGGGGGGGGGTGGGAGCACCATTGTTGTGCCGTTGTTATAACATCGGGCCTAAATCCCGTTCTGTACTTGTCTGCGCCCCTACTGGAATATCTTTGGCCTTCAGACAATCCCTACCATTAGCTTTTGCATCTCGATGTTGTTATTGGTGTTTTGTTTTTTTTTCTCTTTTGTTTGCCATCTTGTTTTTCCTTGTTTCACTGCCCCACCCCTTCTTTCTCTTCTTCACCTGCGCCCCCCGCCCCCCCCCCACCCCAGGGCTGTTACAGGCTTACGCCAAAATGGATGTCTGTAGCCCCAATTGCTGGGGTGAGGGTATGATGGAAATGTGGCTGTGAGAGACGGGAAAGAGACTTGCTATAGTGCCACAGCTGTCTCCAAATTGATTCCTATTGATTTCTTCAGCAGAGGATATCGTTTTATTGATGGAATTTTCTGCAACTTTAAAACTGATTGCATTGCACAATTCAGCTGGGACTAGATTGAGCAAGACGAGAAATGTTAATTAGGTATTTGTTCTGCTGAGTTGCCTCGCTTGAGTTCAGACACAATAACAGCTGATGTCTCACAAGTTTCATGTATGGAACAGCCAACACTATCAAGATCATTGTAAAAGATCTGAAGTGGCGATTTGGCAGAATACCCATGGCATTTCACGATTACGTCACCTGTATTCATAAACTTTTTCTATATAGCTGTCTTGCCCTCTTTGGAGTCCGCAATCAGCATGTGTTTAGAATCAGTGAGATGTTGTCTTGTAAAGCAAAGACGAAAATTCGCGAATAGCAGAGCAAGGGGGAGGGGGGGGGGAATACGTACATCATCATTTTCAGTTTAGCCCAAAAAACGTATATCTGCAGCGCCGTGAGGCAACAAGTAGCTCTATATTGTATTATATATAGTGTTAGGAGATTGGAATTTAATGACAAAGCCGAAAAGAGAAAGTAATGAGTTGGCTTCACTACTCACCTACAGTTTACTATGTAAAATACCACTGTCTCTACCAACAGAAACCCAATTACTGTCACACTTTGCTCTATTCTCTGTCAATGCCACCAGGAGCTGTCCCGTTGAAAGCTGATTCTGGTTGTTGTGAATGATTCAAATGTTGACTGCTGAAATGTTAGGGAAACAGACATGACGTCATACACAACCGTTTACAGGAGGCCAAAAAACACAAAACATTTGGAGTTCCACCCCTGCCCATTCCTTTCTTCCGTTTCCATTTTGTGATATCCAAAAGAAACCAGTAATGGTAGGAAATGAGTACCCACAAAGACAGACAGAGCATAGTTCATTTTATATGAAGATGTTTAATAGTGACTTGGACTGCGTGGCCATAAACTTTTATATAGTCTTGTCCCCGTACCATAGCTGCAGTGTTGGAGAGGTTGGTCGGGCAGCCAGTCAGTAGTGCAGCTGTAACGTCTGGTAACCTGTGAATGATTTACTCCAAATTTCATCCAAACATTGCGTCATCAGATAGTGGTGTGGGAAACATCATACTAAGTAAGCAGTAACTCCTGTTGACCGTGCATCCAGTGGTTAGGTACAAGAAGCGAGGGTACGGTCCGCGTGATGTCACGAGTACACACGAAGTGTCGAGTATCTGTCAGCATGTTGGTTTGATTTCAATATTCAGATTGACATAATGTCAATCCATCATTCTCCCGCTCACACACATTAACTCCCATCCTCATATGTCAGAGACCAAAAGGGACAGAATTCAGTTCCAAAGAAAACAATCCTAGACAATTCAGTTTTGAGTATATCTTTAAATGTGATGACGTTTTCACTTTTCCTGGCATCAACTCTAACATTGTTCCACAAGTTAGGCCCACCAATAG